>JAQJVL010008776.1:0-18449 GCA_035578905.1 Stictocephala bisonia
CGCGAGTCTACTGTAATTATACAACCTTAGAAATATTTTTAATAGTTCATTTAACAAAAGTATTAGAATCTTAAGTGAAATAAAATCATTTAACTTTTAATGCAGTATTTTAAAATGTGAAAGAAATATTGGTTTGACCGATTGGACAATAAGCTAAATTTAAGATTTTAAAATTTCAATGTTTTAACATGTTCAGTTACAGTTTAGGCATTTAGATTGCAAACTACTGAAAGCACTGATGAGAGAGATACTCAAAGTGGTGGAAGTGAGAGAGAGAGAACCCCTGCCAATTATGTCATCAGTTATAAACATTGGGTGGTTTTATCAACATTAACATAACAGGCTTAGAAGGATAAGCTAAATCATTATTTCATATTCAAATAATAATTGATAAAAACTGGCTTTGAACATTATTTTAACACAATCAAGACATTAAGAAACATTTCTTTTTTTCAAAATTGTTCAATAGAGTCCCAAATAATGTGGGATTTTTCAACTTGCCTTAAATTGAGTAGTGTTTATGGATTGCTTTTATTTTTTGAACTTTTATGAACATGGTACATGTATAAACCAGTTTCTCCTTTGCATATGTAAAAAAGGTTACTACTTCTATTTTCCAAGAAATCAGTAATAATAATATTGGTAATTGTTCGGCTTACAACATAAAACATGCTTAGAATGGTATAAATACTGTCAAATAATTTGCTGAAGAATTATTTAAAAAAATGATAAGTATAGTGATACTCAAAAAAACAAAATGCATTTTAATGAAGTGTAAATCAATTGTTTGGACAGGCCCTAGGAAAATTTTGAAACACCCATTTCAGAGGCTAATTAATTTTGCAAGTGATAAAATCCAAATAAAAAAATCTCAAAATTTTAAATAAATCAAATTTCTAACTCAAAAAAATTTAAAAATCCAAACTAAAAAGCTGAAAAATTTTATAAATGTAAATAAATTAAAAATAAAGAGTATACAATATTTCTGATCTTGCAGTTATTGCTCTATGTCCCAATCTGAGATACCATTGACTATAAAAACGAGTTGACTGTCCACACATATGAGTTCTGTGAAACCGGTTTTCCTGTTCGGTAAATTACTTCTTGTGATAGCTTCAGGTTAAGTGGAAGAAGGGACTTTCTAGTCCCAACTTCGCCTGGTTAAATAAAGACGTATTTCATTTCATTTCTTCACACGTAGCACCAGCGGTTCCCTCTCTCTGTCTTCAGCACGCTCAATTAACTAATAGCAGAGCTAATAGTAGTATGCAAAACAGTTGTCTGAGCGCTTGTTTGAGACCATTCGCCATTAAGTAGCGGCCCAGGAGTGTGGCTACAGCATATATATTGCTTTGGTCTGTTTGTTGCTATAGTCAATGGTGGGACTGATTGCTTTGGAAGAAATAAAATTTACTATAAATTACTTATCATATGGATGTTATAGATAAATAAATTATTAATCTTAACAGCAAGATGATAGGAAACGTTAAGATTGAATTTAAAGTAGATGCTGAATAATTGAAAAAATATTCAGGGTTACTCTGTTTGTCCAGCAAAAATCAAATCAATTAAGGAAAGGAAAATTTCTTGTTTACCATGTTCTTTGTAGAAAAAAGAACGTGAGTTTGTTTATCAGCTGAAAATCAGTTAGGCGTGGAAAATATTTTTAACAGAAATGAAAGTGAAAAGCTAGAAATTCCCTAATTGATTTGAACGTACACTGAAAAATCAGTTAATACTCAAACACCGAAAATAAACTTGTAGAAATGACAATGTAGTAATTTTCAACCCAAAAGGTTTACATGTAGTACTTCTTTGACGGAAATAGAAAGTATTCCATTCTAATTTATTACAATATGAACGTTTCTGTGACGGTTCTATACAAATTAACTATCACAACAAATAGTTAAAAAAGAGATTGGTAATTACTTAATGACACTTTATATCATCTAAAGAAATTAAAACTCTAAATAACTGCAATATTATCCTTAAAAATCCTAACACCAACAAGAAAACGAGTTAAACTGTTTACTGCGAACTCCTCAAATGTTCTACAAATTGGAGGCTCTGGTACCCATTGAAGTCTTGACACGTTCTAACGCCAAGTCACATTAAATTTACTTATTTCTCATGGCACTAATAAGGCTAGAAGTGTAATAAAAATTCCAAAAAGAAAGCTCGTCGTAAATATATACTGTATACATTTTGGTAGTTAAGGATAAAAATAGATTCAAACTTTATTTTTCTTAAACTACTCGCCAGTTCACATGGGCCTGCAGGCCTGTGCGTGAACTTTATTCAACTAGTGAATCGCAGACCGTTACAGCTCAGTTGGGGATTTGAACCTCAGACCATGCCCTCTGCAGTCCGAAGCTTTAGCCAGTATGTCGGCATTGCCATTGGACCAGACTTCACCATTGTATCAAGAGGACCTTAATTAAGGTAAGGTCTGTGTCGCCTTCAGGTGAGTGAGGCAGCTGCGGAAGCGATACCATTTTTCTGCCAGTGCACCAATGGTGCGCAAGAGAAACTTGGTTTCTGCATTTTCATCTATAGAAAGTTATTACTTAATGATTAACTCTGTCGAGTTCTGTGAATACAGTGTTTGTCTCATCCTGAAGATGGCTCACTGTAATGTAGTCGAAATGTCAGCAATGTTTGTACATAATGTACATTGCCCAGTGAGGTGGTTGAGCCCTGCAGACCAAGATTTTGTTAGTAGTAGTGACAACCGTGGAAGCCTATCCATGGTTAATATGGAAACAGACAAGTGTCTTAAGAGGAATGGCAGTTTATCGAAGACAATGTATAAAATAATCTAGGTGGTCTGTCTCTTGATGAAATGGTTAATCTTAACATTAAACCAATTTGGATTGTGTAAAGAAGCATGGCATGAAGATAATGTCGACAAAATTTCCCCGAAAAGACATTTACAAAAGTACATGGACGTCTCCCAATGGTCAAACAAAAAATTAAATAGACCATATACTGGTTGAAGACAGATATAAAAGTTGCATCACTGATGTGAGAAGTAGGAGAGGTATACATACACTAGTCATAGCCAAAGTTAGACAAAAGTTATGTAAGGATATAAGAGAGAAACAAAGAGCCAAGCCCTTAGTAGATATTAGTAATCTGAAGAACCAACACATAAAAGCAAAGTTTGAATTAGAGCTAAAAAATAGATTTGAAATACTCAACAACATGGAAAAAGAAAATGAACAAATGGATATTAATGAGCGGTGGAACAAATTAAAAACTACGGTACAAATGACGATGAAAGAGGTAATAGGAACAAGGAAAGGATACAATAAGCCATGGTTCAATGAGGAGTGTAGAAATGCAATAGAAGAGAGGAAAAAGGCAAAACAGAAGTGGCTATTGAGTGAAACTCAAGAAAATAAAAACAATTACCAAAGACTAAACCAGGAAGTGAACAGGAGACTAAGAACTGCAAAAAGGAAGTTCTTGAGAGAACAATTGGAAAGAGCAGAAAAAGATAGAACATGTAACAATGCTAAGGACTCCTATCGGACAGTACTTTTTTTAAAAAAGAATTCACTCCAAACAGTTTTGGGATCAAAGATGCTCAAGGGAGAGTAACGTGCAATCAAGGAGAGTGCCTCAAAATATGGAAAGAATATTTTGAGAAACTCCTAAATGGGGAAACGAGCAATGATAGTGCGAATGAAACATATCAAAATGCACAACCATTCATTGAAGAACCGTCATTGGAAGAAGTAAAGGAAGCTATAGCGTCACTGAAGAATGGGAAGGCCCCAGGAGAAGATGGCATACCAATTGAAGCTTTAAAATGTGGAGGGAAGTCATTAAAGGAAGAGATTCATAAGCTCATTCTGAAATTTTGGAATGAAGAAAAATTACCAGATGAATGGAAGGTAGCGCTAATCGTACCAATTCATAAGAAAGGGGACAGACAGAACTGTAACAACTATAGAGGAATATCTCTCATTAACACTACATATAAAATTTTATCCAAAATCGTGAACAAGAGAGTAACAGAGTATGGAGAAGAAATGCTGGGTGATCATCAGACAGGATTCAGAAGAGGTAAATCAACCACAGACCAACTGTTCATCTTAAAACAAGTCATCTCAAGGTACTAGGAATTTGACAAAACCACACATATCCTTTTTGTTGACTTCAAAAAAGCGTATGACAGTATAAACCGTAAACATCTATGGGAAACACTTAAAGGATATGGAATACCAGAAAAATTAGTGAAGATGGCAGAGATTTGTATGGGAGAATCAAAATGTAAAATAAAAATAAACAATGAATATTCAGAGACATTTGAAATAAACACTGGTGTAAGACAAGGAGATGGGTTATCACCTTTACTGTTCAATCTGGCAATTGAAAACGCACTAAAAAGAACAAAAAGTTTGAATGAGGGTCTGTGGATAGACGCAAAGATCAAATTATTGGCTTTTGCAGATGATGTAGCCTTATTAGCCGAAAACGAGGACAGTCTCAAACGTCTGGCTGAAGAGCTCATTACTCAAGCAAAAATAGTAGGCTTAGAAATCAATGAGGAAAAAACCAAATATCTTAAAATGGAACGGAATGCATTAGAAAGAGAGCAGGTTTTAGAAGTGAATCCATATAAATTCAATAGTTGTGAAAAATTCAGATACCTTGGTGTCACTATTGATCAACAAAATAAAGAAGAAACAGAAATTGAAACAATGTTACTGAACGGAAATAGGTGCTATTGGGCCTTAGGAAAAATGTTGAAAAACAAAACCTTATCAAGAAGAACAAATGTACAAGACAATTATAAGGCCAGTATTCCTATATGGCTCTGAGGTATGGACAATGAGCAAGAAAACAGAAAGGCGATTAGTAACCTTTGAAAATAAAGTATTAAGAGCAATATATGGGCCAGTGAAAGAGGAAGAACAATGGAGAATAAGAAAAAATCAGGAACTTAGAGAATTGTTTAAGGAAGCAGACATAGTAGCAGAAGGAAAATCAAGACAACTCAGATGGGCAGGCCATGTAAATAGAAGGGAGGAGGAATCTGTATTGAGAAGAGTAATGGAAGGAAGACCAGAAGGAAGAAGACCTTTGGGTCGACCAAGGCTGAGATGGAAAAGATCAGGTGCAAAGGGATATGCGGAAAATGGGAGTGGAAGAAGAGATGATGCAAGACAGGAGGATGTGGAGGCAAATTGTTGGCGAGGCCAAAAACCTTTTACGGTTTGAGTGGCCAACTAAGTAAGTAAGTAAAGAAGCATGGCAGTGGTCAATGATAATTAAAGACATGGGGAAACAATTTTGCTATTTGGCCAATTTTTTTGGTAAGAGTCATGAATGGCAATGATCGCAAAGTTAAAAATCCTTAAATACTTCTCTCTGACCATAATTGATCATTGTTATGACACAAAGTAGACAAAACCCTTTAATCCCAATTCAATAGATCCAATTCCATTCTTTTAATAGAATTAGTCCACGTAAACTGTCAAGTTGTTCATTGCACTCACCAACTGATATCAATCAATCAATAAAATCTTTATTTGTATATGCACATTGTACGTGTAAATAGTGTAAATTAAATACAAAGTATACTAAATAAAATTAAATTTAAGATAGTTGGCAGTTTAAATAAATAACTATATATTAAACAAACACGAATACAACTTAGTTCAAAGTACCGAGAACTTAAAGCAAATAGTACAAAGATTGCATCAAACTAGGCATGATTATTAAAAAATTCCTCAAATGAATACAGAGATTGGCTGATCAAATATTGCTTTAATGATTTAAAAAATTTTGAAGAATCTTTGATTTGTTTTATATCCTCTGGAATGTGAGTAAAGAACTTTACACCCATGTACGATGCTTTCTTTTTAAAAAACTCAAGTCTGTGTGATTCCACAGTGATTTTGTTTCTGGTGTTGTAATGGTGTGCATGATCATTATTCAGTGGCAGATGAAAGGCCTTGACATATTTAACAGTCTCAAATATATACAAAGTGTATACTGTTGGAATGCTCAATTCTTCGAAGACTTTCTTAACTGAGTCTTTTCTTTTAAGTCTCATCATAATTCTTATGGCCTTTTTTTGCATAGTTAAGATTCTATTTAAATTTTGTTTTATGGTACCTCCATAAATACTTATACCATAGGATATGTATGAGTGGATGAAGGCAAAATATATTGTTTTCAAAGTTTCTAAGGTACACAAATTTGACATTCTTTTAAGAGCATAAACACCAGATGATATCTTTTTTAAAACATATTCAATGTGGCAGTCCCAACTTAAATTCTCATCAATAAATAGGCCCAAGAATTTTGTACTATTCACCTGATCTAAAAATTCATTGTCAACTTTAACTGTAGGGTGGTTATTTATCCTTGATTGTTTTGTTGAAAAAGCAATGTATTTTGTTTTATTTAAATTTAGGAGGAGATTCAAATTTTCAAAAAATTGTTTAACCAGGGAGAGACTAATAAAAGATGACACTTCAATTTCTTCTTGGGTTTTTCCAGATATTGTTATATTTGTGTCATCAGCATACAGGCATATGGAATTTACTATTCCCTGTACTACACCAGGAAGGCCCCTCAGGTAACTGAGAAAAAGAAGGGGTCCCAGTATAGATCCTTGTGGAACACCATATCTAACTGACTCTATTTTGGAAGCAACATTTCTTTTATATTGATATTTTCCAACTTCTGTATGTTTTATTTCAACATATTGCTTCCTATCTTGTAGATATGATCGAAACCAGGCCAGTTCCTTTCCCTTTATACCTTGCAGACTCAGTGAATTGATCATTATATTATGGGAAACACTGTCAAAAGCCCTGGTCAAGTCCAAGAACACTCCTATTACTTTTTCTCCCTTATCAATAGAATTTACAATGCTTTGGATGTAATCAACACCCGCAGTGATGACTGATCGTCCTGGTCGAAAGCCATGCTGTTCATTGTCCAAAAGTTTGTTAGATTCTAAAAAGCACAGCAGTTGATCATAGACTACTCTTTCATATATTTTAGAGAAGGTTGGGAGAACAGATACAGGCCTGTAACATCCTACATCTTTGTGATCTCCACTTTTAAATACTGGTATCACTTTAGCTATCTTTAGTTTACTGGGAAAAATACCTGAGATGAGAGACGAATTTATTAAATGAACCAGTGGTTTTAGAATCAGTTCTTTTATTTCTTTAATTAGGGCTACCGTGATCTCATCCACTCCAGAGGACACTTTATTTTTAAGAGATGAAATAACTTTATTTAATTCTTGTTCTGTAATTTGCCGAAATAAAAAGGTTTTTTGTGTTTTTCCTGTGCATTCATTTGATATGGAAGAATTTTGTATGCCAATATTTGGAACCACAAATTCATCAACAGCATTCACAAAAAAGCTATTAAAAATGTTCCCAACCAAGAAGGGATTACAAATCAAATTGCCCCTATCCAAAATGGTTATGTTACTATTGCTAAATGTGCAGCTTCCTACCTCTCCATTTATTATATTCCATGTTGTTTTTACTACATTTGAAGATTTACTTAACCTAGACTCAAAATAAGATTTTTTTGAATTACTAATTTTTTGCTTAAGAATGTTTTTCTTTGCTTTGATAATTTCCTTGAGTGAGTTATTATTTTGAAGTTTGCTTTTCTTGATTAGTTCAACTATTTCATTTTTTATACTTTTAACTTCTTCATTAATCCAGGTACTATTTTTCTTAGACTTAACTGTACAACACAATTTGGGACAACTTATATTAAAATAGTAACTAAATAAAGAATTAAAAACATCATATTTTATATCAATTGGTGCCTGATACACCTCCAACCAAGATTCCTTAGCAAGATATTTTTTTAATAACTCTATGTTTTGTTTATCAAGTTTTCTATAGAACTTTTTTATCAAAGTTTGGTGACTATTTTTATTATTTACATCTAAAATATTAATTATTTGACCATTATGGTCTGAGAGTTCAGTTGATACCCCATATACTTTTATATTTTCCTTATTAATATTAGATATACAGTTATCTATTGCAGTTGCTGATGAATCAGTAATCCTAGTTGGGAAGTCAACCAAGTAATGCATGTTATTTAGGTTCAGTATGTTTACAAATTTATAGTAAATTTTATTTTTATTTAAAACATTTAGATTAATGTCTCCCACTATTATAACGTTCTTATATTTTTCCAAAATTATTTCAACCAAAACTTCAAATTTTTCTAAGAACAAATCTTCAGTATTACATTTTGGAGATCTGTACAAACAAGCTAGTAAAAAAGAGTAATTATCTACCTTAAAATTTGCCATACAGCACTCAAATTCTTTTTCTTCCACTATCGCTTCAATATGGGGTATACTAACTTTGTTAAAAACAAAATTTTTACTAGCCAAAATAACTACACCTCCACCTATTGTGTGCTTTCGTGCAGTGGGAACAAATCAAATATTCACCTAGATGCAATCTTTGAATTTCCTCATCTGACATCTTATGCTCACACAGGGCAACAATATCAGGTATTCTTCAAGATTAATGCTAAGATTATCCAATCTTGATGGCAAATGTTGAATGTTTTGGTGAAAAATTTTGATTTTGTTTTGTTCATTATTCATTAAAAAGTTTGATTTTTCCTTATCATAGAATCTAAAAAATTATTGCCCTGTGTGAGAGAACTAATACTTAAATGACCAGGACTATTACTAGATTCAGTCATTGCTTGATCTGTCACAGAAAGAAAGTTTGCCACTTCGTGTGTCTGTGATGTATCACACTGATTATGTTTTCCCTCACTGAGCTGACATGACACCCTCACTTCACTAACACTGTAGGTTATGGGCTGTGATTTCCGGTGTCCCGCGGATAATGGTGGGTAACATCTAACATCCATGATGGCAGGAGGCGATGGTCTTTCCCCGCTACTATTTATAGTACTTTGAAGCTGGTGGAGCATATCCGATGATGAGAGCAGAGGGGGGAAGCATATGTCATTCTGGGTTGACAGCAGAACTTGATTGCAGCTGGTCGGAGTTGTTTTTTGTGTGTGATTATTTCTATGTATAATTCTTTCAATTTGCCTTGCAACATATTTTTTTCCTTGCCTGTTTATATGAAGGCCATGCTTAGTTTGGTAACGCCTTTCAAGGATATGAAGATCCAGTAGGTGGATGTTTGGGCTGAAATAAGTTAACTCTCTTATTCTTTGAAACTTTGATTAACTTTCCCAATTTCTCTGTTTACCAGACATTTTTCATCCAAATCATATCGGTAAGGAATCGTAGATACAATAAGATTTGAGTGGCTAAACAATTTTACTTTTTTCTCTAACAAGTTCATGCACTCTGTGAGTCCAAGTATTTTTTTGTTTTTTCTGTCATTAAAGACGTTATTTCCACCACCAATGAGTACAATATTATCGTTCTCAGATAGAGCACTCCCATCAGTGTAAGCTGCAACCTTATTGATTAAATATTCAAAAGGGGCTCCAGGTGACACAAATCCTGACACATGTAGTTTGCCATTAAGTAGGTTGCTCAAATGGTGGGCGATGCCTCTCCCTTGACTATCGGAAACAAGATAAAGACTAGAGTCCTGATTTTTTCCAGGTGGTTTAGTAGGTTCCTTCTTGCCTTTTTCTGTACCTGAGTTGTTATGTTTTTTATTAATTTTATCAAATTCAGAACTGCTTTTACTGCTTGAATAGTTATTCAATTTAAATGAATTATTATATTTCTTGAAATTAGGAGACGTTTTATTTTTTGTATTTAGTGCTGGTGTGTTGTTTGACGTTAAATTACTGTTAACGGTATTTTCAGACAGAGTTTGGTACTTGTTAACTAGTGGAAGATTAAAAGTATTTACGGTACTACAGTCAAACCTCGATATAACGAATCTCAAGGGACCGGACAGAAAATTTGTTATATCGAGTATTTTGTTATAATGAGGTTCGTTATATTGAGGTTAGATTGGTACAATTTCGCTACATTGAGGTTCACAGACCATCGGCTCGATTGTGTTAAAACGTTGTTAAATTGTATGCTGTACTGTACTGTATCTAAATTGTGTGGAAAACGAAATAAAAGGCATAAAATGCGGGAAGTTTATCTTTCCACTCAGTACAAACACCGTCATCGACATTTGCACTTTCACCGCACACTTTTCGAAAAATAAGTTCATTTCGTTTTTTAAAGTTTTGCAACCATCCATTGCTAGCTCGGAAGTTCTCGTGTCCCAGTTCAAAAGCAAACTATTGGGCTTTTACTTGAAGTATAAGTCCACCTATAGCAATATTTTTGTCTCGGCTCTGCTTCAACCATTTAAGCACACACTCCTCTACGTCCTTCAGCTCACACGACTTTATCTTTCTGATTTTAGAACACAGTACACTTCCGTCATCGAACTTCTCTTTCGTTTTTAAAATCGTAGCTAAAGTGCTGGGCGGAATGCCAAATTCTTTCGCGATGTCAAAATTTTTTTCGTCGGATTGTTTTCAACGCATTTGATAATTTTTCGTTTACTCTCTACGCTTATAGCGCGCCGTTTCTTTTTGTTATTGCCGTCCATCGTCACTAACTAAACTAAATCGTCACTAACTAAATCATCACTATGTAACTGTACATCGTCACTAATTACAGTAAATCGTCATTAAACTACTGTAACCGAACACTTTCCACAACTGAATAAACTTGACACAGGCCGGAGTGGCTGTGGCGAAGCTTTCATGTCGAGACACGATTGTTTGTGGTCTTTTGTTACCGTTGTGACGTTTGTTTATGTTCGTTATAACAAGGTTCAGTTGTGGAAAATTCGCTATATAGAGGTGAATTTCGCTACATAGAGGTTCTAACAACAAAGAATTCACTATAATCGAGGGTGATTTATTTTTTCCAGGATTACTAAAAATTCGTTATATCGAGGCTGTGAGTATGCTTTATTCGTTATGTAGAGGTGAAATTTACATTGATTCTTATAGAGACTTCTAGGGGATTTAAAAAAATTCGTTATATCAAGGAATTCGTTATATTGAGGTTCGTTATATTGAGGTTTGACTGTAGTTTTTTTATTACATATTTTGCTTTTAACAGTCCTCCAGGTTTGAGCATTTTTTTCTAGAGAGCTGTTATTTACTAGCTGTGCATTTTTTTGGTTCTGGTGAACATCTGGCTTTGTATAAGCAAGAACATTTTTAGGTGGTGAAACATTAACTGGTTTTATCATCATATCGGTCAGAGCATCCCTTGAAGCAAAGTCATAATGTTTACTGTTAAAGATTACAATTGAAATCTGAGCCCTTTTAGTAAGAAGATCACACTCATTTATAGTTGGAAAACTTGCGCTTAGATCATCCCATGGCCTATTTAGGCTAATGTGTTGCAATATTAGCTCTGTGAATAAAATTACATATACACCACAGTCATAATGGTTTATCTGCCTGGGTACTGAAACTGTTCTTATTCTTGCCTCCTCACTTTGATTTAAGTAAGTATTTAAGGAATTAGCAACTTTAACAGCAGAGTCATGATTGTATGAACCCAAGGAGTCAAAATGGAAAAATGTGTGTAATTTCTGTACAAAAACTAAAAGGCTCCAGTGGGATCCTGAGCTGTCAACTGCTGGGGCATCATTAACTGGTATAATAATATGTGTTTTCTTGTGTAATTCTAAGCATGATACAATATGGTCGATATCTGTCAAGCATTTAAGGGCCTGTGCTATGACAGGGTTCATTAATAAAATACCCTGGTCTCGGAAAACCTTTAAAGAGAGAACTTCAAAATAAACCCTAATTGAGTCATCTGTAAGCCAATCCCGATTTAAGATTGAAAGACAAGTGTTAGCCATGTAGTCCACTGGAGCTTCTAACTGTGAAGCCGCAATCACCTCAGTGTCTGTACTAGCATTTCTCCCAAGTAACAATGTTTCCTCATTTGGTTTTGGGGTTGAACAATCCAAACGATAGTTACCGTTGTTTGTTGAAGCATTACATTGTTTTTCAAGACTATTTATAAATACTGGTTCTCCAGCATTTTTATTATTTTTACCTTCATTTATCAAGGATGTTTTACCCATTGGGGATTTGTACCTATTAAAACTCATTTCTATTTGTTTAATTGCCTCATTAAAACGTTTATTTTTTAGTTTTAATTTACCATATAATGCCTTGTTTTCATTATAATTACATATGTCTGCTTCCTTTAAAATTGCAGTTTCTCCTGTTTCATAAAATGTCACCTTGTATTTAACAAGTTTTGCACCAAAAGCTTCGATACAATCAATTTTAGCTGGCCAGTTTGGGTACCCCTTTATTTTTCCAAATACTTTATCACCTACAGCGAATTTACTTTTCTTTATTGTCATAGTGTAGTTTAAATGTAAGGTATTACCACCTATTAGTTTTGTATATCCACATAAAAGTTGAATCACTGTACTCAACAATGTCAAGTTATTTATTATTATGACGTTTTATAATAATTTATAGTTATCAACAAGTTCACAACAAACTGCATAGATGAATAATAATTATATTATTTTAGTCCATTTTTATATTAATATACTATTGTATTAGCATGTAATACTACTTCAAGAAGGCAGGTACATTTGTATTTGTCCAGTGAAATAAGTCAATCTATTTATTTTATTGTTGTTTTTATATATCTCTCTATAATATATGTATTTTTACTTATGATTATTTAAATTATGACAGTTCTCATTTTATCAATGTTTAAAAACAGCTGTTTATTAGGTGAACCAATAGAAGGCTTGTAATATTTAGACTCAGCTGTACAAACAAACAACTGACTGAGTCAAGTGTAAGCAGTTGAAGTTGAATGTTGAGTTAGAGTAAGCAATCCTCAACAGGAAAAAACTACTCTAGTCATTAAACATATCCAATGAATATAAAAGTGGTATTATTTCAATTGGCTCTATTCATTGGTGTACATGTGGATACTCCTCAATTAACCACAAAATCATGTTTGAAATAAAAAAATTGTGCCTTGTTCAAACTTTATTTGGTGTTAGAGCTATACAGGCTTGTCCAATACAACCATGTGGCATTTACAAGAGACTCTGTGAGTAGTTGAACAATTTGAACAAATCCCTAGTCTTATTGAATAAAATGATACTTATCAGCTTATATGGCAGATTATTCACTAAATTTCACAATAAATATAAATTTTATACTGTAACTAAAAGAATTTACTTAATACTGTAGAAAATTTAAGCACTGTTAAAAAGACACTTTTGCACTAATCAATGTAAACATAACCAAAAAAACCTTTATGTATCAAACTTTGATATATATTTTAAATGTTAAAACATTTTCATACTCCAACATAACCAAACATAACCAAAAAAACCTTTATATATCAAACTTTATATATATTTTAAATGTTAAAACATTTTCATACTCTGTGGACTTACCCCCCCCCCCCCCCCAACCACTGTCACCTTGCTAGGAACTACTGAATTTAAACTGAAACTCAGTCTCTCATCTTTTCAGAAAGCAATTGACAGTGGTGGGGATAAAACAGTTTCAGTGTTTATGTTGTTTGTTCAGTTTTTTATGTTAGTGGACTTATCTCTCAAGTAAGTGTCCAGTCATTTTACTCTTATAATATTGATACATATTCAGTGGCCTGTAACCTAACCTCAAATAAAAAAGGTAATGTAACAAATCTGTTGAGAAAAATGTAGCCAATAAGGTAGAAGTCCAGTTCAAGACTGAGTATTGAACATGTTGATGGATTTAATTTATTGTTGAATGGTAAACATGCACTGTTTACTAAATAAATTCTAATAATTTATATGGTATGAAACATTTAGGACCAGTGTTATTCTTTAAAATTATCTACCAAATTTTAATATATATAAAATCTCTTACCATTTAATTAGGTTTCTATTGAAATATTTTTTGTCTTTTACATCTGAAAGTTTTCTAGTCTGTTGAAAATATGCCTATATTTATTCCTGGAATAAAATTGCCTTAATTTGTATTTTTTGGTGTTTTTATGATTCTACTGAATTGAAACTGAAACTCTTTCTCTCATCTTTTCAGAAGACAATTGACAGTGGTGACAATTGACAAGCCCCAAGTAAATGGTGAAAATCCTTTTTAAATGAAAAAAATTACAAACCTAGCATGTAATGTTTAGTTCTTGATTAGTGGGTAATTTTCACATTTATTTTAAAATCAGCAAAAATATTTACTATAAACCTACTTATGTTTCATTAATCAGGTAATCTTAATATATAAAAATGAGTACCTGAAATTCGTTGTCATTCCATCACTTGACAGATTTCTTTCATCTTTTTTTTAAGTTTCCTAATTTTTCGTAGAATGTGATGAAAAGAATCACAAAGAAATTTTTGGAAAACTAACCAAAGAGTTTTGTTTGATTTGCTTACTAACAAAACAAATTAAAGGAAATGTTGAAACAGGCGATGTAAATGTTGTTGCAATATGTTAGATAGAATGTTCTTTTATATAAACATCTGTTTATTGTTTATATAAAAGAATTGTGTATTTTAATTCTTGGTGATAAAGTGGCTGCTGAAAGACTTTTAGTCAAAAATGGTAATTCTGCACTATTACTTAGTCAACTTCAAATCTTTTCATACTTTGATAATACATTTTTTGGATGCTAAATATCAATATTTAGTAAAAATTAGATGCCGGAAACAGAGTTAGTATCATTAGTAAGTACACACAGAGACCGCTCATATACATTGCGCCATGGCAGTTATGGTTAGGTTAGGTCATCATAACCTATTGTAGAATATGTTTTTACAAATTCTGCTCACTGAAAAGTGCTTTGAGACAGTGAAAATACGTTATTATATATTATATTATTATATTACACAATATAATAACCTGACCTAACTACAACTGACACCTAAAACACTGCCACGGCACGATGTTTCCGAAATGTCAGTGATAGTGCATGGATTTTAAACCTTCTTATCGCTTTGCAACGTGAACAACGGCTTTCCGACACTTGATTTTAATTTTTCTAAGTAAGGACTACCACATCATCATATCAAAATATGAAAAGAAATGAAGTTGACTAAGTAATTGTGCAGTTTTACCTACAAAAATGACATGCTGTATTAAATGTTGGTATATAAATTAATTTTATATTAAGATTCATATTAAGACCAACATTTCATACAGTATATTAATTTTTGACTGAACGCATTGCAATTATGTCAATGCTATTTATATTATAATCCTGTTGTTGTTTTATTTATTTACTTAGTCATCAGCTGTCAAAATAATAATGAAGTAATCATTTTTGAAACACATCAAGAGGGGTATCAGGTTAAAGGGATTTATCTTTCCTAATATACCATTAGATTATAGAAAATAATATGTTTGTGGGCTCTACTGTCCCAAAAACCAAAATGCATTGTGATTAAGTCCAAATTTACCAGCGTCCGTACAATGAGCTTCCTCACGAGGCTGCAGACCGAGATCCACAGATGGGGCTGTACAAATTCAGGCAACTGGCCATGCTAAATGTTGTTGACTTATTGTAGAAACTTTCTGTACGTTGAATTTGAGGAATTGACATCATGTATTGATCTACCCACCCACCTATACACGCACAGTGGCAATGAACCTCTTATCTGCCCATACAGGTACACTGGTAACGCTCTCCCAAAAACTTAGTGATATTGGCATCCTGTGGTTATTATTGAGAAGCTTTTTTTGTTCGTTACAAATTTGATTTGTCTTAACTCTTTGTTTGCGGCAAACGGATATATACCAAGCCTCTATTTTGCCTCAAACGCGGTTAACAAATATATCCGAAATGAAATATTTCTGTCGATAGGGTAAAGGATAGTTCCAAAAACTTCTGCTAGAGTGCAGCATCAACTTAGACATGTCTTTAGCAAACTCCCTCAGCCTATCAAAAATATAAATCGTCTATAAATGAAAAGTGGCGGGGCAGCCAATCAGAGTGTCCATGGGCACAGCACCGTCTCCTGCCTTTGCAGACGCGTAAGACGGAAATATCCTCCACCCAAGCACATTGTTCTTTTTCTTTGTTTTATTGTTTTCCTTTATTTTGTTATAGTTATTATTGTATCATAAATGACAGGTACTGTTAAAAGTTTCACCTAAAATGTTGGAACAATTTTTATATTTGTACTTTTCATTATAATTGTAAATCTACGATAAAATAGCATTGAAAATTATAATTTTAACTTTAAATACAGATATATTTTTGTATGTTCTTTTTATGTTTTTAAAACTTAAGAAAAAATAAACCTCATATTTCATTGAAATTATTTCTTTTACATAATTATGCGTTACTTTAAAATAGGGTAAATTTGCATGTGAAGGGTTAAATTGAGTTTTAAAATTATTTTCAAACAAACTATTGAAGTTTGTTCCTTACCTTATTACTTGATCATAAATGTATGACACCATTCTAATCTCAAAGATTACGAATAAAGAATATTGTCTATTGTCTATTGAAAGAGATGGATTGGAAACAATTTAAGACAGTAAATAAAAATAAATCCTATAAATTTACTTAATTTATCGATGCATAGCTTAATAATAACTGATTTTGTTGAACAAATAGGGGGGAGTCAGGATTTTGTGAAGAAATAAAATAAATATTTGTATAAGAAGTTTATTACAGAAATACATTTACAAGAATTTTAATACATACATATTTCACAAAACATGATTCACCTTATCCAGAAAAATACTTTGTGCAATCATGTGTAAGTTTAAAACTGCACAATGAAGGTAATTTTGTTCCATCACAAAGCAAGTAAGAGGAAGGGTTAATCCACTCCCGGGATTTACCTGACCTTCTGATTATCTACATTGTTTGCCTGTCTTGTGACATAACTATCTCACAGACCTTTTGCTTATCATGACTGACATAGAGAACCAAAAAAGGCACACTTAACACACTATAATATAACTACACCCTACTTTTGAATTAACATTTTTAAAATACCTGATAAAATATCTATTTCAAATAAAATTCATCTGTAACTAAAAGTTAAATAAAACGGTCTGTGAAGTCATATGAGGATCACTATGCAACGGAGAATGCAGTCTGGGATGTCAAACTCTGCCTGTAAACAGAAAACAAAAGTAGTGCATTAGAGATTTTGATTGTTTTATAAAAATGTAAGTAACTATTATAATGGTTATTTTATAATATTACAAAACCATTATGAGGGGGGGGAAGAGAGAGAGTGACTTAGCTCCTACTATTGCTGGGTAAGTGGCAGTGGTGGGGATGTTAAGTGCGGGGGGTTGTACATCCATTTTTTTCAGTTGGTATATATGAGTTTGCT
Source organism: Stictocephala bisonia (assembly GCA_035578905.1). Taxonomy (NCBI): domain Eukaryota; kingdom Metazoa; phylum Arthropoda; class Insecta; order Hemiptera; family Membracidae; genus Stictocephala; species Stictocephala bisonia. Next base: position 17,328 of record JAQJVL010008776.1, read on the forward strand.
GATGGGTGAGGGGATTGAAAGGAAGTGGTCTATCTTATGTTCAGATTAGGTTGGTCACGGGATTTTGTTATCCATTGGTGTGTTAATTCCATCCTTCAGAGTAGGGAGGAAGGGATTGACATGGGAAGGAAGGGATCTGATTACTTTAGTGGTGTAACACTGGTCAAAATGTTGGTTGAGGAGAAGAGTGTAGGCAGGGATAGGTTTTTCAGGATTTTGGACTTTGCAATCATGTTTATGGTTATTCATGCATTTTCGGAGGGTTTCACTAGTAAGGCCGATATACTGAGTAGAACAGTGCTGGCACTGGAGTAGATAAATTAAATTGGTCGAATCACAGGAGTGGTTTTCAGGTATCTTGTAGGTTAAGGAGGTATTGGAGCTGGTAAAAGATGTGGCTGGGAGATGGATAGAGCAGGTTTTGCAAGATTTCTTCTTACAAGGATTAGAACCAGGTGGTTGCTAGTGTTTAGAACAGGTCATGATGTTGGGATCAGGTAACTTAGGATGGACCAGGATTTGGCGAAGATTTTTGTTTTGTCTGAAAGTGACAGTAGGAGGTTATTCTATGAGATCTTGGTGTGAGGGAAAGCTTTTAAACATTGAAGCCATCTTTCAGGATTTGGTTGAGTTTCTGTTGGCCATGATGGTAATTAGTGACAAGAGGTAAGCAATGGGAACTACTTCTGGTTTGGAGTTGGTTTTGGGACTGGGCTAAACAGATTGTGTTTTTAATATGGTTCGTATGGTAACCTCTCTTTTAGAAGGCACTGACAAGTTGATTATTGTATCTGTCAGTGCTGGGTTATTGTATTTAAGTTCTGGGAGAGTAAATTATACATTTGGCACGGGTGGCTATGCTATAGGGTAGGGAGCGTTTGGTGTTGTTTGGGTGGCAGCTGGTATAGTGAAGGTATTGTTGTTCATTGGTAGGTTTGATGTGAATATCAGTTTGAAGGACACCGTCCTCCAATCCAATCTCAACATCAAGGAAGACTGTGTTCAGAAGAGGATTGTCAGGTGTAATTCAAGAATGAAAAATGTTGTAGGTTATGAAGAAAGGTTTAAAGACTAGTTTGAGTCGGTACGGATCATGAAAATTTGCCGGCCTCTTCATAGAGA
>JAQJVL010008777.1:0-18448 GCA_035578905.1 Stictocephala bisonia
ACGAGTTGAATTACTGGATGTAGTTATAAAACGATGCTGGTATACTGTTTTGTAGCGCATTGAGGTTCAAATTCGTAGTGTGGTTACAGAACGAGATTGAATACCTTACTGTAGTGACGAGTCCAAAATACTGAATGTAGTTACAAAAGTATGCTGCAATGCTGATCCGAAATTCAGCCTCCTGAATGAGAACTAAATCCTTAGTGTAGTCACAAAAGTAAAGACAATTTCGTAGTGTAGTTACCTATATATATATATATATATATATATATATATATATATATATATTTAAAATATATATATATATATATATATATATATAAGTTTAAAATCGATTTCGGTCTCGAAAGACCATCATCAGTTTAACATAGAATACAAATAGGGTTATAAATATATCTTTAGAATAATTAATTTAACAGCTGATATTATAAAAATTTAAATAAAAATGTAGATGGATAAGTTGTAGATCTTGTTAAATTTTAAAATTTTGTATCTTCATGATAGAATCAAACATAATATTTGAGTTAAATTTTATTTGATCGTTGAGTAATAATGATGGGTTTTCTTTTGTGTTTTTGTATATGTAAAATTTTTCAATGGCATCTAGTTTTTTACTTTTAGGTGCAAAATGGATAATGTCTAAATTTTCTTCAATTGATGAAATATTATGGTTTTCTTGTATTAAATGTTCAGCAAATGTTGATAAATTTTGATGTTTTTTTTTTTTTTGGTATATGTTCTTTGAATCTTCTATTAAAACTTCTTCCTGTTTGGCCAATGTAATATTTAGGACAAGTTGAACATTTAATTTTATAAATTCCAGAATTATTGTATTTGTTTTCATTATTTTTAGTAGAGTAGTTATGCTGTAGTATATGTTTGATACTGTTCTTCGTTCTATATGTAATTTTATATCCTTGTTTGGAGAATATGTTATGTAAAGATTTGTTAATATCTCCATGATAGGTCATTTGAATGTAGTTATTTTTTTCTTTAGTTTTAGAATCAAGAGTTTTCTTGCTGTGTTTATTAATTAATTTACTTATTAAATTTGCTTGATATCCATTATCGACAGCAATTTGTTTGATAATGTAGATTTCTTCTTGGTAATCTTCATCTGTAAGAGGTGTATTCAGTAGTCTATGAATCATACTGTGGAAGGCTGCTAATTTGTGTGAAGTTGGATGATTGGATGTATTGTGAATTATTTGATTTGTTGATGTTGGTTTACGATAAATTTTGAATTGGTGTTTGTTATCTTTTTTAGTTATGGTAAGGTCAAGAAAGTTTATGCTGTTAGATTTTTCTATTTCTGTTGTAAATTTTAAGTTAGGATGAATTTTGTTCAGAAAGATTTCTAATAGATCTATTTGTCTTTGGTTTCCGTAGAAAAGACAAAGAATGTCATCAGCATATCTATGATAATATATAATTTTCTTGGCGTAAGGGTTTATTTCAGGGTTGAGAATGTATTTATTTTCAATATAATTTAGGAAAATGTCTGCTATGATGCTTGAAAGTGGTGATCCCATGGCCAATCCTTTATCTTGGGAATAAATTTTATCGTTATATTGAAAGTAATTTTGTTTAAGAGTAATTTTTGTTAATTTGATGATTTCTTGAATTTTCTTGCTGTCTAATTTATTTTGTTTTGTTAAATTTTCTTCAAGAATGGTTAAACTCTCTTCTACAGGGATGTTTGTGTATAAATCTTTAATGTCAAATGAAATTAGGATATGATTATCAGGGCAATTTGTATTTTTAATTATGTCGATTAAGTCTGTTGTGTTTTAAGGGAGCAGTTATTTTCAAGTGCTATTTCATTTTTTATTATATTGTTGAGGGTTTTTGCAAGTTTGTGAGCAGGAGAGTTCATTGCATTGACAATTGGTCTGATTGGTTCTTGGTGTTTGTGGATTTTGGGTTGACCGTAAAGTTTGGGAGCATTTGGTTTTATTGTTCTACAAAATAATTTTTGGTCAGGAGTTAAAATGTAAGATTTGTTGATAGCAGATTTTATTTTGTTGTGGTATGTTTCTGTAGGATCTTTATGTAATTCTTTTATATTGTTTTTGGTGATGAAATCTATAATTTTCATATGGTGTTCGTCTTTATTAACAATTACTATTGTATTGCGTTTATCTGCTTTGACGGCTGTTGCATTAACTTCTTTTAACTTCTTTAATATATTGAGTATGGTACTTTTCTCGTGGTTATATGTATTGTATGTTGGTTTATTAGTGTATTTGATGATTTTTTCATGTGCAAGAATTCTTGTATTGTTTTGAATTTCTAAAGGAAGACTTTCAATTGAACTTTCAGTTTCAATGAGAAGTTTTGCATTGTTGTTTTCTTGAATACAATAATTGAAACCTTTTTCTAAAATGTTAATTTCAGCTTGATCAAATTCAATTTGTGTTTTGTTAATTAATCTAGGATAGAATTTGTGATTAGAATATTGATGTATATTAGATTGGTTTTGTTTTGATAGTTTGAGTAATTTGTTGGTATGAATTAATTTCTTCTTTTTGATTTCTAAATTTACCCAATCATTAATTTGTGTCATTAGATTTTAAATTTCAATAAAGTGTAAACATTAAAATAGTGTGCAGTGTAGTTTTAATAATTGTTCATTTAACTTACATTTTTTTTGTATAATTGGTGAACCTCTTCTTTTAACCATATCTTTTCAGCTTTTGATTTTGTAATTTGTGCTGCTTCGGATTTATTTTTTATATTGACTTGAACATAATTAGGTATGATATTATTGTGAAGGCAATGTTGGTTGAAATGGATATCTTCAATGACATTCAGTAGTTTCAATTTGGTTTTTCTGTATTGGTAAGCTAAGTTAGCGTGATACTTTGTATTGTTTGACATTTTTAGCTATTTGATTGCTTAATATTTATATATATATATATATATATATATATATATATATATATATATATATATATATATATATATATATATATATATATAAAGAACTACACTTAGCAATCTTTTCTTGATTTTTTTAATGTTTAAATAATGTTTAAAATTAGTATATAGGATAATATCAGAAGGTTTAAATTAAGTATTGACTGTAATTGTATCAATGTTAATACTGAATTTTTATATATGAGTAATTATTTTATGTAAATTACTTAAAGGTTCGTTAAACCATTGACATGTAATAATTTTTAAATTTTTTTGATAATAAGTTACGATAATTTCGTGGTAGCTTACAATAATAAAGATGTTTATGATAAAATTTTAACATTTTTTATTGTGTAATATGTGAAAATGAACAGTGAATGAACATGAATATGTGATTGAATTTAGTAAGTTTAAATAAAGTATTGATTCTTAATTGTATCCATGTTATTGTAGTATTTTCTTAAGCAGTGTTATTTAAAGTAATTTACTGAAAGGTACTAAATACCATTAAAATTTATTTAGTATTAGGTAACGATAATTTTCTTTTGAGTAAGTTATGATAAAACATTTGGTGTTATTGCCACAATAAAATAATGAGTGTGTACATTTTGTCTTATTGACCTATCCCCATTACTCTAAATAAGGTAAAAGTGAAAAATTGACATGCAAGTTACAATTGAAATATTAAATAAAAAACGCTTGGTATAGCATTTTATGAAGATATTTGTAGGTTTTGTAACTTATACTTTAGAAACAATGTATTACTCGAATAAAATCTATAATTTTTACGTGAAATAATTTCTTATATAAATTACGTTGTTTATAAATAAACGTTCATTTATATAAACCACTAGACAACGGGATGAATTCAGTTAATGTTTTCATGGAGGTTGTGGGGCAGTGAGGCCCGCTACCCCTGTGATCTGTCCCTCCTCCTCCCGAGACAAATGTGGCAACAATGCTGCCGCTTTCCCCACTCCAGGCCGCCCGAGACTAGTCCTATTCTGTAAATAATTCTACAATACAATACAATACAATACAATATTACAATACAATACAATATTACAATATTATAATACAATATTACAATGTAAATAATTCTACAATAGTGGCATAACTAGTAGTGGGTGGAGCAGTGTAAGGGTGAATGTGAGCTTCACGTTAAGGTACGTCCACACCGAACGCACAGAGCTGCGCCGCTCTGCGCCGCGCTGCGCAAAGCATATTGCGCTGCGCGAAACTGCGCAGAACAGAGCGCCATGTTCGTAGTTGCGCGGGTGTGATCCGTGTTGCGCGGGCTACACAATCACACCGATGTAGAAAATGGACCCGGCAACAGCTGCTTCGGTTTTTATTGTTATTTATAATGATCTGTTAAAAAGAAGGAGAAAACCACGTCGTCATTGGGTGACGCCCATACTGAGACGTCGGGAATCGTATGGAGGGGAATCCATGCTTAATGATCTCCGTATTGGTGGGCAGTTCGAAAATTTTTGCCGCATGTCGTCTGAAGATTTTGAGTATCTTCTCAATTTGATTGGGCCAGAAATCACTCGACGGGATACTAATTATAGAAAAGCTATAAGTGCTAAGGACAGACTGGCGATAACTGTTCGCTTTTTAGCAACTGGAGACTCTTTCACAAGCTTGATGTACCTTTTCAAAGTGTCTAAACAGAGTATTTCATACATTGTGATGGAAGTTTGCAGGGCTCTGAATAATGCACTGAGAGACTACATACAAGTAAGTAATATAGTTTATTAAGCAGTAAATTTAAATTTACAACACTTTTATGAAAAAACTGTACTTTGGGAACATGATTGATTTAGAATGAACATAATTAATATGCTTGTAACATTTTCAAAAATGGTTTTAAAAAAAACTAACGAAAGTGAATTAAACAAACTAAAAATAATCTTACATAATTGTCTTATGTTAGTAGACAAATATAACGAAACATCTAACTTAATATCTAACATCTACCGATATCGGCAATCCCTGCCGACAGCTGTCGGCTGACTGCTTTCGTGCAAACCTGGTCGGAATACATTACCCATCACATGATTATTATGCTAATACTGTATTTATAAAAATTATTATTACAATTTTTACTTTTACAAGTAAAAATCAGTACAAGAATAATTGATAATTTTACATCTATGTTTTATTTTTAGAATATTTAGTTCTTATTTACTATTCCACAAAAAATGGCCGCCTATCAATTCTGTCATCCTGGGCTATAGGCAAATCCCATTATGTCTGTAAGAATCAACATTTTGTTGATGCGTTGTATTAATTCTTAATGGCCACCATCTTTCTTTGGTTTTTAAGCAATTTTTGCATGTACTTATTACAAAAAATCTGAAATTTCTAATTTAATCACGTGTTTTACATTAACAATTAAGTACAGTTAAGGATGTATAATGTGGGCCTATTAAGTTGTTAAAAGGTATAATTATTTCTTTAGAAATGTTAGGTTATGTTATGTTATGTTAGTAGTACTGACTAAAAGACAAAAATATACCTGTATCCATCGGGTTTCGACGGGGCTACAGATAGTGTAAAATTAATTATGCACGGACTCACCTGAACCAGTGGAATTTTGTGTCTTCTTTTCCTTTGCTTTTTCTCGCCGGAAGGATGAGAGCAGGGATGACATTTTTGATTTCGCCTCTCCATGATCACAACCCACCTCACTGGCAATTTCACGCCAGGCGTCACTTTTTTATTTTTAATATGGTATTTATTGTCTTTTGGGTCCCATAACTCCGTTCGAACTCGATATGCATTCACCAGAGTCTCGATGCACTCACGACTCCATTCAAAAGCCATTTTGATCAAACACAGGTAGTGACAGTTCGAGCCGAAACGACGCGCAGCAACAACTGAGGAAATGCCCGTCCACACTGAGCGCGCAAGGGCGAACAAACTTCAAAGATGTTCGTCAAAATACCACCATCAGTCGGATCGTGTTCGCGGATGTTCGCGAGTGCGCGAAGCTGCGCGGTTCGCTGTCCACATCAAGTGCGCCGCTCGGCGCGCACATGTTTTGCGCAGCGCGGCGCAGCTCTGCGCGTTCGGTGTGGAAGTACCTTTATGGTGCGCATTCCCCATCCATCGGGCACAGACGCATGATGGCCTGCCGCACACTCTATAGAACACGATGCGACACATTCAGACACCTTCAGACGTGTTGGCCTAGCTGATTGCATGGGTTGAGTGCATCAGCCGCACACTGGCCCGACAAGACGAAAAATGTCCCCTGACGTCTTAATAGTTTGCAGAGGCTGTTGGCCATGTTGGTTTTAATCCCATAAGAACATTCTTATTTGCGAATCCATATTTTTTTCGTTATTTATTGACCAAAAGTTGAGTATGAAGTGTCGTTTTAAAGTTATCATTTTGCGCATTGCGTTTGTTTTGATATTTTGAATACATACGGCCTAGTTTTGAAAAAAAAAAAAAAAAAAAAAAAACAAACAAACTTCAAACCAAATATTTAATCGTATTTTTTACCACAAAACTAACTAGGAATTTTCAAAGCAAATCCAACGTGCATTTTCATTCTTGATTAAATGAAAATGTTTTGGAAAAATCCGTTTGAAAATAACTGTTTGGTTTAGATACGCGTGATCGTACGTCCGGTTCGAAAATAATATTGTTCTTATGTGATTAAAACCAACATGGCCGACCACCTCTGTAGACTTTTAAGGGGTTTTGGTGAAGGTTCCCAAAGTTTCTTCGTTAGACCAAAGCTATCAAACAAAACTTACTGCGCAAGCGCCACTTCCATTCCCATGGTACATTTGACTGCCGGATACACACAGATATACCAACATAACAATTAAAAACCGAACTAGATCACGTTGATAGCTCACTGCTGTTTTTGATTTGTGTTTATATCAATGTTGTAAAGTAAGTTAGTTAAAGATAATAAGATGAGTCAATACAAGTTATGAGATTGTCGACTCCTGTCAATCGAGATTGACCATACACCTTTTATTACACTTTATTACAACAGTCAATGGAGATATAAAAATAATATTGTTTCTACTAGTAACATTAATTTGATATTTCATTCAAAGTTTAAACTTAATTCATAAAATCTAAACTAGATATAAGAATCCATTCAAAAGGTGGTAGGGAAACAGCTTAAGTGGGTTAAGTGATAAAAGAGTGCAGGCCATTTTGTGTGAGGTAAAGGAGATATTAAATAGGGTAGAATGGCTTTGTAGGTTTTGAGATGAGAGTCAAAATGAAGAGGGTGAACAAGGAAGGTAGAGATTAAGGGAAGGCCAATCCATGGCGGATACTGAAAGAAGGGAGGTAGGTCGTGAGGAAAAGTTATTTTCAGACAGGAGGGTTGGGAGGGGATTGCCATCCCGTAAGGACTCTGAAGAGCTCTCCAGCTCTTTTCCTCCAATTAAATTGTTATTGTACTTCATAATTGAATAAATTGTAGTATTTTATCTACTCGTATTTTTTGTTGTATAGGTCTGTAATAATGAAATATATGATTCGAAATATAAAATAAGTTTGATAAGCTAATTTATTTGTGAAATTTAGGAGCATAGTAATAACTGTATCCTTCATTACACGACCTTTGGACCACGTAGTATAACTGTGAAAAATTACAATAAAATATTATTAAAAAGTATCAAATTCTAGCCGTCAAACATACATATTAATTCATTTATTTTGTACTGTGTACTTAAAATAAAAACGTATAATAATAGATTTTTCATAAAAATACGCATACAACATATTTATATCAAAATATCTTACTATTATATAAAAATCTATTGGTCCGTCTGTCTGTGTGATAATCAATCACGTAAAAACTACTAGACCAATTAAGCTGAAATGTTGCATGGACGTTCTTAGGGTCTCTGTTTAACACATTTTTGCTTTGCAATTCAATAAGACACCACCCCAGGGATTCTAAGACTTATCAATGCAAGCCCTATGGCAATACCAATTTTACAATTAATTGTTTACTAGCAGAGTACACGTCCTTCGTACGGTGTTTACGTTGATGTATATTGTGCTTATTGTATTCAGTAATACAAAATATGTACCTACTTGCATCTGAATAATGCAAAAGTGCGTCGTGGTTACGGTACCCCTAAGAAAGAAGACGGTAGGTATCAAGCGCATCTCCTATGACGTCACATGGGCGAAATGGCTAAAAGTAGTGAAAAACTGATGGTAATAGACTCACTTTCGGGTATCTTCGGGTCGATTTTCCAAGATGGCGACCACGTTCGGGTATCTTCGGGTCACGTGACCACCCCGAGCTCTGATTGATCCCTTTTTTTTTTTTGATTTTCCAAGATGGCGGCGCCCATTTCCCGCCAAATTTCCTAACCTAACCTCACTTTTCCTAACCTCAAATTCCCAAATTTCCCTCCAAATTCCCACATCATACTATATAAAATTCACTGTTAACCTTGTTATACTATATAAAATACAATCTTAACCTAACTTTTTCCATGTTATACTATATAAAATGCACTTTTTTGTCCAATATGTCGTCTTTTTCCATGTTATACTATATAAAATGCACTGTTAACCTTGTTATACTATATAGAATGCAATTTTGTTGTCCAATATGGCGTCTTTTTCCATGTTATACTATATAAAATGCACTTTTTTGTCCAATATGGCGTCTTTCCCTCCCGTACCAAATCACACCCCGTGGGAAAATTCCCTCATCCAAGATGGCATCTTTTTCCATGTTATACTATATAAAATTAACTGTTAACCTTGTTATATTATAAAAAATACACTCTTAACCTTTCCCATCTCATACTATATAAAATGCAAAAGATGGCGGCCATTTACATATGTACTATATAAAATGCTTTCGTGTACTTCCGGCGACCGTCGGCTACCTTCGTACACGTCGTCTGCTGGTCTGGCGCACACCCAAATGCCACGCTCTGATTGGTTACCTCCCTACTTTACAAGTAATCTTTCTAACACGTACTGTTGGACTACTTATTTAATTTAATTTTTCTCAAATTTTAACAAATACACAGTTAACATACACTCTTAGCTTTGGGTACTCATCCACGGCTTCCTACACTGTTACCTACCTATACTTATCTATCGAATCACAGATCATCCTCAAATCCCTACTTAACACTCTAGGCAACCCGCAATACATGTTTTTAATTAATTATTTATTCAAAAATGAAGGGACAATTCTTTTTATTTAATCTGTTTATAATTTGTAATACACTGTTATCCTATCCATTTTAATTAATTTTTTATTTTATATTAAATACTCTGTTAACATGCGTTCTTACCTTCAACTACCATCTACTTCTGGTTAACTTCATATTAAACACACTTGACATCCTCTAAACCTAACACGCTAGCTTAACGCTCTTACCCTAGAGCCCTCATGCCTAACCGAACTATTCAACCTAAATTACTTTGCTCGGTGCCACTGACAGTTCATTCAGTTCTCACACAACACAGGCTGACCTCAATATTGTTTAATTGGCACCAGACGGACTGCATATCAACCACATGCTAACCCTAGAGGTCAAGTTTCGTGATATCAAACAGCATTATATGCATTTCCTCAGAGATAGTCGTAGAATCCGACCATATCTAATCTATTATTAAACAAAACGAAAGAATTATTGGTATTATAGTCCCACACTTTTAAAAAAAGAGAGCAATAATAATTTATTTACACACTACGTTTTATTCAGTAAAATCAATTGATATTCCTGTTATTTCCAATTATCATACGTAATACATAGAATCTTTTTCAATAATTTGTGCTTTATATTTAAATCATTACGAGTAAACCTAATTTTAACAAAGTTTTATCTATTTGTTTTGTTGTAAATTCCATAATGTATACATGCCAACACATTACATTATATGTGTAATAATGAGAGATCGTACATCAAAATTATACTGTAATTTCTAATGTTTCTATAGTTTAGGTAGGATTTTAAACAATATGTATAACATTTATAGTTAATACCATATCAAATTACATTCATACACATTGTGTGTGCTATTGGAAAATGTCTCAGATCAAGCAAGAACTACCAACATAGTAGTCTCCAAAGCCCTTAAAATTTAGTTAAAATTTCCATAAATAGAGTTATTTGTGTACAAAATATGTTATAATTCCCTAAAAGCATTAAAATGCAGTGTCATAACAACGATATTTGTCCTAAACATTAAAAATTCCTTTAAAATACTCTTATATAAACCCTTATAAACTTAATTTGAGCTCAAAACAACGTACAAAACTGATGTAACACTTGTAAATTAATTGTTTATCCTATATAGCTATTTAGTTGACTCCAAACATTTGGCAAAGTGTAAGTAGCCAATAGGAATAAATTCTCTATATTGTTCACATTTTAAACTTGATTTTAACAAAACCTGGTGCTATTGATTATTTTCATCTATTTATTAAACAAATAAATGAATAGTTAGTTGAAATGTGTCTATTGTAGAAACTTTGGTATTAACAGTAAGAAAGTTTGGTTTCTTTGTTCACCTAATGTTCATTTTTTTAACCTAACTTTTTCTATGTTCATTTTTTTAACCTAACTTTTTCTATGTTCATTTTTTAACCTAACTTTTTCTATGTTCATTGTTTTTAAACCTAACTTTTTCTATGTTCATTGTTTTTAAACCTAACTTTTTCTCATATTTTTTTTAGTTGTATAGCAGAATTTCTATGAAACTACTAGCTGATTCTTATTTTCTATGTTTAGTTTGGATGTTTTCCACCAACGGCTCTCATATTTCTAGAGAAAACAGAATTTTAGGAAACACTTTAGGTCTTTAGCTATATTAAACCTATCTTACAGTGTAATAATGTTATTTTGAAACATGATTATATGAAGCAATAGTGTTTTTATGGTGGATGGGTAGTTCTCAAGGAGATTTGTCTGTAGGATGAGTGGTGGGAGGAGGGTGTGTCCTAAGGAATTGTGTGTGCAGAGGTAGGTGGATTGGTCTATTTAGAGTCATGTGGGTTTGGTGATTGGGTGGAATATCACAGGTTTTATGTAATGTTCAAAGGAATGGTGTATCAGGGGTGTTGTGTAGGTGGGTGGACTGTTAAATCATGATTTTATGGTGTGTGGTACGTATGTTAAATAAGTGGTTATACATAAAGTCTTGTTTTTGTGGGTGGTTAAGTTGTATGTTTAGGAGGATGGATGTTCATGAATGTTAGGATTGTGAGTCAATCAAAGGTTTTATGTAAAGGTTAGGTGGATGATCTATCAGAGGTTTTGTGTGTTGAGTAGGTTGGTGGATTGTTAAGTCATGATTTTATGGTGTGTGGTATGTATGTTTGGTAGGTAGGTCATCCATGAATGTTACGGAGATGGATGGTCAATCATGAGTCTTGTTTGATTAGTATGTGGGTGGGTAAACATAAGTCTTGTATGTACGGTGTGTGGTACGTATATTGGATAGGTAGGGGTATGTCAATAGGACTATTTTCATGGTAGTATGATGGTATATTAAGTCATGTATGCAGAGTGTGTAGTTTGTTTATCATGATTTTTGTGTCTTTGGTCGATGGTCCTTCAAAAGTCTTATGCTTTGGGAAGGTGGAGTGTCAATCGACAGTTGTGTTTGTTAAATTGGTTGGGAGGGTAGTTGGTCTGTAAAGATAGCTGTGTGTTGGCTAAGTGGGTAGGAGAGTCTTACTAATGGATAAGTAGGGTTATAGAGCTTGGTAGGTGTCTTGTGCATGTGCTTATGGATAGGTAGATGAGCAATCAAAGGTCAAATGTAATGGAGTTTATTTATTAGTTTATAAGTTAGGTGATATATCGGAGGTACAGTGTTGAGTAGGTTAATGGACTGTTAAGTCATGATTTTATGGTGTGTGGTACGTATGTTAAATAGGTGGTTATACATAAAGTCTTGTTTTTGTGGGTGGTTAAGTTGTATGTTTAGGAGGATGGATGTTCATGAATGTTAGGATTGTGAGTCAATCAAAGGTTTTATGTAAAGGTTAGGTGGATGATCTATCAGAGGTTTTGTGTGTTGAGTAGGTTGGTGGATTGTTAAGTCATGATTTTATGGTGTGTGGTATGTATGTTTGGTGGGTAGGTCATCCATGAATGTTACGGAGATGGATGGTCAATCATGAGTCTTGTTTGATTAGTATGTGGATGGGTAAACATAAGTCTTGTATGTACGGTGTGTGGTACGTATATTGTAGGGGTATGTCAATAGGACTATTTTCATGGTAGTATGATGGTATATTAAGTCATGTCTGCAGAGTGTGTAGTTTGTTTATCATGAGTTTTGTATCTTTGGTAGGTGGTCCTTCAAAAGTCTTATGCTGTGGGAAGGTGAAGTGTCAATCGACAGTTGTGTTTGTTAAATTGGTTGGGAGGGTAGTTGGTCTGTAAAGATAGCTGTGTGTTGGCTAAGTGGGTAGGAGAGTCTTACTAATGGATAGGTAGGGTTATGGAGCTTGGTAGGTGTCTTGTACATGTGTGTTGGATAGGTAGATGAGCAATCATAGGTCAAATGTAATGGAGTTTATTTATAAGTTTATAAGTTAGGTGATATATCGGAGGTACAGTGTTGAGTAGGTTGGTGGATTGTTAAGTCATGATTTTATGGTGGGTGGTATGTATTTTTGGTAGGTAGGTCATCCATGAATGTTGAGTGTCAATCTAAGGTTTTATGTAATGGTTAGTTACGTAGTCTATCTGTGTGTTGAATAGGTGGGTAGGAGGGTCTTACTACTGGATAGGAAGGGTATTAGTGTTTGGTAGGTAGTTTGTATATGTATTTTGGATGGAAATTAAATGAAAACTACTTTATTGTTACTTTATAAGGCGAAGTTAGGGCTATAAAGCCCTCTCTGCCACTTAATTTTATAGAATAGCTGGGTGGACAAACAAAGGTTTTATGTAATGGATAGGTAGGTGATCTGTCAAGGGTGCAGTGTGTTCAGTAAGTAGGTTCTCCATGTGTTTGGATCTTTGGGAGTGGTGTATATACATTTTCTGATCGAGTATATTATAGTCAAAAGAAACCAAACTTTCTTACTGTTAATACCAAAGTTTCTACAATAGACACATTTCAACTAACTATTCGTTTATTTGTTTAATAAATAGATGAAAATAATCAATAGCACCAGGTTTTGTTAAAATCAAGTTTAAAATGTGAACATTATAGAGAATTTATTCCTATTGGCTACTTACACTTTGCCAAATGTTTGGAGTCAACTAAATAGCTATATAGGATAAACAATTAATTTACAAGTGTTACATCAGTTTTGTACGTTGTTTTGAGCTCAAATTAAGTTTATAAAGGTTTATATAAGAGTATTTTAAAGGAATTTTTAATGTTTAGGACAAATATCGTTGTTATGACACTGCATTTTAATGCTTTTAGGGAATTATAACATATTTTGTACACAAATAACTCTATTTATGGACATATTAACTAAATTTTAAGGGCTTTGGAGACTACTATGTTGGTAGTTCTTGCTTGATCTGAGACATTTTCCAATAGCACACACATTGTGTATGAATATAATTTGATATGGTATTAACTATAAATGTTATACATATTGTTTAAAATCCTACCTAAACTATAGAAACATTAGAAATTACAGTATAATTTTTAAGTACGATCTCTCATTATTACACATATAATGTAATGTGTTGGCATGCATACATTATGGAATTTACAACAAAACAAATAGATAAAACTTTGTTAAAATTAGGTTTACTCGTAATGATTTAAATATAAAGCACAAATTATTGAAAAAGATTCTATGTATTACGTATGATAATTGGAAATAACAGGAATATCAATTGATTTTACTGAATAAAACGTAGTGTGTAAATAAATTATTATTGCTCTCTTTTTTTAAAAGTGTGGGACTATATTACCAATAATTCTTTCGTTTTGTTTAATAATAGATTAGATATGGTCGGATTCTACGACTATCTCTGAGGAAATGCATATAATGCTGTTTGATATCACTAAACTTGACCTCTAGGGTTAGCATGTGGTTGATATGCAGTCCGTCTGGTGCCAATTAAACAATATTGAGGTCAGCCTGTGTTGTGTGAGAACTGAATGAACTGTCGGTGGCACCGAGCAAAGTAATTTAGGTTGAATAGTTCGGTTAGGCATGAGGGCTCTAGGGTAAGAGCGTTAAGCTAGCGTGTTAGGTTTAGAAGATGTCAAGTGTGTTTAATATGAAGTTAACCAGAAGTAGATGGTAGTTGAAGGTAAGAGCGCATGTTAACAGAGTATTTAATATAAAATAAAAAATTAATTAAAATGGATAGGATAACAGTGTATTACAAATTATAAACAGATTAAATAAAAAGAATTGTCCCTTCATTTTTGAATAAATAATTAATTAAAAACATGTATTGCGGGTTGCCTAGAGTGTTAAGTAGGGATTTGAGGATGATCTGTGATTCGATAGATAAGTATAGGTAGGTAACAGTGTAGGAAGCCGTGGATTATGTTAACTGTGTATTTGTTAAAATTTGAGAAAAATTAAATTAAATAAGTAGTCTAACAGTACGTGTGAGAAAGATTACTTGTAAAGTAGGGAGGTAACCAATCAGAGCGTGGCATTTGGGTGTGCGCCAGACCAGCAGACGACGTGTACGAAGGTAGCCGACGGTCGCCGGAAGTACACGAAAGCATTTTATATAGTACATATGTAAATGGCCGCCATCTTTTGCATTTTATATAGTATGAGATGGGAAAGGTTAAGAGTGTATTTTTTATAGTATAACGACTGAATTTGAGGGAGGGAATTTTCCCACGGGGACTTCCCTTCCAAAGGCACCATGTTTCCGAAAGGATGTGCTAAGTTTTGCCACCAGCTGCGCTACGATCGGGTCGAGCACATAGAGTATATGGAGTAGTGTATATATGAGTAGAGTAACAACGCGCATGCGCGCCCAACCAGCAGACGACGTGTACGAAGGTAGCCGACGGTCGCCGGAAGTACACGAAAGCATTTTATATAGTACATATGTAAATGGCCGCCATCTTTTGCATTTTATATAGTATGAGATGGTAAAGGTTAAGAGTGTATTTTTTATAGTATAACAAGGTTAACAGTGAATTTTATATAGTATAACATGGAAAAAGATGCCATCTTGGATGAGGGAATTTTAGGAAGGGAATTTTCCCACGGGGTGTGGGTTGGCGCGGGAGGGAAAGACGCCATATTGGACAAAAAAGTGCATTTTATATAGTATAACATGGAAAAAGACGCCATATTGGACAAAAGAAATTGCATTTTATATAGTATAACAAGGTTAACAGTGAATTTTATATAGTATGATGTGGGAATTTTGAGGGAAATTTGGGAATTTGAGGGAAATTTGAGGTTAGGAAAAGTGAGGTTAGGATAGGAAATTTGGCAGGAAATGGGCGCCGCCATCTTGGAAAATCAAAAAAATGGATCAATCAGAGCTCGGGGTGGTCACGTGACCTGAAGATACCCGAACGTGGTCACCATCTTGGAAAATCGACCCGAAGATACCTGAAAGTGAGTCTATTACCATCAGTTTTTCACTACTGCTAAAAAATACTGTTCTAATTCCCGTAGTTTACAATTCCAGCTGGTAAGTGGTAAATAACTTGGCCACTACTTAGCTGAATGCTTCCATACGATTGTTATATTTAGTTACCAGTATTTTATTGTATAATCAAACTGTTCCGTACTTAGTATAAGTTATTGTACATATAGTTTGTTGTAATTCATAATTCAGTAATTTAATAGTTTGTTCCTCTTATTTGTATTTATAATCTCTTAAGCATAAATTGTTAGTCACATACTCATAATATATTCACCTGTTACTGTATTGAAATTTAAATAATATTACTGGCCTCTATGCACATGCACTTTCCAAAAGTCAAATATCAGGTGACATTGTCTAACCCTTGTAACCGGTGGTGTGAACCCCGTCAACACGCTTCACCCGTATACCTAAAATTAAACCCCAGTTGAACTCATGATGCTATGCAGAACGGTTCGCTCGGCGTCGTGATTGCCGTGACCTCTCTTATAGTGACCTCTCTTTTGGTTTCATTAGTCAGTGATCGTGTTTTTTTTCGTCTCTCAATCTCTCTACTCTCAATCTACTCCGCATTTAATTCAAGGTAAACTCTATTCAGTGCTGTGTTGTGCTACAAACTGACCGATAGACCACATCGACACCCCAGGCCTGGTGGATCTATAAGAGACTTTTATCATTCATGTGCGTTATAACTGTTATTTATTGTTTATCTCATTTAACTTTGTTTAAAGTGAATATTTTGTGACTCTGAAGATATTTAAATTTGTGTGAAAACAGATTTTTGTTACAATGTGGTTATGTTTTGTTTGAAAGCACGTGCTTAGAAGTGCATTCCGGAAATAAGATTATCGTACCACCATTGCACACTTGCTACGTCATAACCGGTTTCACACCACCCCATATTGCAGTCACATTTGTACTCAATCAGCTGTCAGTTGAAATAAAGTAGCAGACGAAACTGTCAAACATAACTGTCATCAAAAAGTAAACAAAAATACTCAATACTTTAATTCATTGTTTACTCATGCAATTGTACATTGTTTAATAGTATAGTACATTGTAAATATAATTGAACATTGTTCTATTCAGTTTAAGATTTTATTTATTTGTCTCATAATTGAAAATATTTCAATATTGTTTTTATCTTGTACATGTATGATTATTGATTCATAGTAAAGTCAACTAACTATTTGACAACAAATTTTCAATTAAATATTTGTATTTCATAGTTACTAATTAATTGTTAACATCTTTTTGAATGATAATTAACTGATTTGTATGTTATTGAATTAGATGTCTCATTTGACTTTATGAATTAGGTTATTGCTGCAATAGTGTCATTGACACTTATCACTATTGAATACTGGATTGATATTTCTTGTAATTAACTGATTATTATTCATTCATTTTGTAACTTTTATGTTTGTACCCTCATTCATTTGTTGTCTCTAAACTATATTGTTGCTGAACTTACTTGCTCAACGAGATAGTTGAATTTTTCACTGACAAAGGATATTAACTCATTTAATTAAATAATTTTATTGTCTCTTTGATACTTCTATTGAATAGCTCATAACATTGTTTTTATAATATTGTCTCTCAAAGTAGCTAACTGTCAATTGACAATCTCACCTCACTTAATTTTTGTTCAAGTATCTCAATCTCTAAGTGATTATTTATATGCTAATTAAGTACTATTTTAAATTATAATGGCTCCAGGTACAATTAAGTTCGCCACATATGAAAGATCAACTCAATTGATCAAAGCAAGGTATGCTAAAATTCTCTTCAGTTGAGGCTATAGAAGCCCTTCCACCTCCACTCTCTCAAGTTAATTCACGATCTTTAGCTAGCTATGCTAGTAGTATAGAATGGGGTTTCTAGCACCGTGTGACGTCACGTCAGACCGCTACCAGCACAGGGTCAAAGGTCACCGCTAATCTGTTATCAGCCACGTGTTGACCTTGAGGTCAAGTTTACTATTGTTTACAACTGTTATCAGCCACGTGGTGACCTTGAAGGTCAGTTGTGCTAGGTCAGTGTTGTTTTGGTGTGACGTCACGCCGTGTTGTCCTAGGTCAGTGTTGTTTTGGTGTGACGTCACGCCGTTTTCGCGCTCTTTCGTCTGCTAGTATCAGCTGATGTGGTGCCATATGTGAAAGATGCACAGAAAAAATCTGTTTTTCTTAAAATGTACTAACTTTTTTTTTCCACAACAGTGTTACCAACTCACGCGATGCAGAAAAAAATATTTCAGTGCTGCCAACTCACACGATCTAATACATTATACTATAATAAATACGATTATTAAATTATTTCTATATTGCGTATTTTAGTTGTTACAGTAAATATTAATTTAAATTCGTAATCCTTTTTTACGTTTAAACTATAATAAATACGATTATTAAAAATACAAACGCGTTAATAAATACGTTAAAATATGTTCGTTAAGTATTAGGAGAACAGAACTTGGCAAGATCTCTGAAGTCGAGCGTTGGCGCGCTATCATATCGCTTGACCTTAGTGTCAGCCGGCGCGCGCTTTATCAGCCCGCTTTTCTTGGCAACAATTACGGTTTCTCTTCACTTCTGCTAGCCTAATACTCTATTTATTTTAAAACCTCTAAAATCGTTCACCTGAGCTAAACAAGGTATAATATGTTTAAATAAAATTAATTGAAGGATTGTTCTTAACCAGTCAACGTCTTTTTTCCCATGATTTAATCCTATAAAGAGTATTTAAATTATAGTTTTCATACATATAGTAGATGATATTCATATAATAATTAATATTTATATTTTCGAAAACTCTATGAAAAAAGACGTGCTTTAATTAAAGTGTAATTTTTCTTGTTACACAGTATTAATTTGAATAATATTTTGTATTTTATATAGTATTAATTTGTTCTGACCGTTTAACAAATGAACCAGAGGTGTTTTTTCTTGTTTGTT
>JAQJVL010008778.1:0-18437 GCA_035578905.1 Stictocephala bisonia
GTTTATTTGTCAAATTGAAATATCTTAATAAAAAATAAATTTGCTTACATAATTCCTTATTTCGATTTACGCAATTAAAATGTTAGATTTTGACTCAGTGCTTTCAGTTTTGGATGTCAGTGGCCAAAGTAACGTAAAAAGGTGGGAAAATTATGATTAAAAACACGTTTGTACTTATTTCTCAAAAACCACTGGAGATACAAAAAAAGTGTAATGCAAATTTTGTTTGTCTTAACAAGCGCTTTAAAATGACATACAACATGATGCATGTTGCTATTTAAAAATTTTGACTATAGGGATTTTTTTATTTTTCAAAATTCGTATTAGGGGGCCAATATCAAAATAATGATAAAAGTAGTCATGCGGCATATCAGAGTGAAGCTGAGGGTTTTGAAAGTAAGAAATTGAAATCGGAATAACCTATCTCAGACAGTAAGAAAACTATAGGGTATTCCGTAAACGTCAATATTTTTCACAAATATGGCCGCCATTTTTAAATGTGTCATGATAAATGAATTTTGTTTTCATCAATGAGTTTCTTTCAACAAGAGCTTAAAAATGATGTATTATTTGCCATAGGTTTGCATTTGATAATTTTGAGATTTGAACCCATGGCCCCTAGTTTTTCAACACTCTTTACGAAAAGGTTGATGAAAACATTAAAACATTTTTAATGGACTCCCCATATTTAAAAAAAAAAAAAAAAAAAAAAAAAAAAAAAAAAAAAAAAAATGGGGGAAAGCCTTTTGTTTTAGGCCACTAGACCAAACCGTTCTCCTGCTATACATGCTGCACGGGTGGTCTGTCTCACCCATATGCATTGTATTAATCTCTTAATTACTTTTTATTAAAAAATTTTTTTGAATTTATAAATGAAACATTTAATTTATAAAATACTAATATGGAATGGTTTATATTTATTCATGGGTAAAGATTAGCAAATAACTATTTTAAACTATAGTTGAGAACTGCGACGCTGCATACTATTTATGTTACAATGTGATGCCAACATCATTCCTCGTATATTGCAAATTATATAGTGTTTACTGCGAAAACAGTTTCTAGCTTTTAATAGCTCTCATTCCACACATCATGATATAATATATTTTCCATTCCTTACTTTGGTATTGTCATTAAATAATCTGTGTATCACCATTTTAACATTATTTTAAAAGTGGAAACATTTCTATCATCAGTCACACTTAAACTCAAAAGATTACTAGAAAAATATAACTTTGGTAGTATTATGACATTTAAAATAATATTGATGTCATTTTCGATTCAACTTAATTGAGAATTTGTTTAGTCAAGAGCATGATTTTTTTTACGAGAGGCCGATCTCCTCCTTTTTTAATTAAATGATAATATATCATTAGTTAAAAAACTACTTATTTTCAAATTAATTTTATTTAAAAATCTAAGCCTAAAAACATATCCTGATGTTATCAGCAATAATAATATTTTTATTTATAAATAAAAGAGATAAGTAAAAATACACCCTAAATATATTTCAAAAGTATTTACGTTGAGTTTATAGAATATATTTTGATGTGTTTTAAATTAGTATGCATTATTAGAAATGGTAAATTACATATATTTTGAATATAGCAAAAGAAATTATGTCCATGATTGTTTTTAAAAAGAATAACACAAGATTTGCATATAAAGCACGCGAATTATTCGAAATTCAACAAAATTCTATGATAAAAAATAATGTTCAATTAAAATATAATTGTGAATTTATAGAAAGATTTAACCATCATGAACTTGCAAATTTAACTGCTTATTGATATATGACTTTAATAACATAAAAATTACTTGTGATTCGGGAAGCTATAGATCAATTAAAAATAATTTTTTTAATTATTGACACAAAGAAAGGCTAATAATTCATAAGTCGTAAGGTTTTCTATACTATAAAAGTCACAGTATAACAAGCAAGTAGGTTGGAATAAATAAAATAAGCGTCCACTATTTTTAAATTAATTGAGCTATATCTATAACGTTAACATCATAACATTTGCATTAATGACATATAATAATATATCTTATATACAGTGAGATGTAAAAGTCGTATACATGTTTAATAGGGTCTTAACCATTACTCATAATATGGTATATCGGTAATATATTTTCGTATTTACAAAGTTAATTAGGAACATCGGTATACTGTTTCTTAAACGCCTGCAATTGTTATACAAGCAAAGATATTTTACTAAAGTTCCGCGTTGTATTATGTATATACTACATAAATGAAATATTGAATTTATAAAATTGTAAATTAAACCATAAAATATGGAATAAAATCAAACACACTACACAGTAGTAAGAAAGATTAAATCTATGTTATGGTAATTTGAATAAATAACAAGACCAAAAGTAACTCTATGTGATCAATTGTAACAGTCATATTTCACTTTCTTCTTTAAAATAAGTAATCCTTTTATAAATTGAGTGTGTCTGGGAAATTATTTGATTAACTTATTCAATTATATAATCACTCGATTTCAGCCCCTGTTAATACGTGTTTTATTCCTATACTTTGAGCCGAGTGTTTGTTGGCTTGGGTATATGTCACTTTTTAAGATACCAAGAATTTGTCCGGTAGATTTAGCCATTCTAGTTGATGATTGCTCTTTAAGACTATGGCAGTAGGTTGTCCATTTCGTGAGTCCACTCAGTATATCACATTTTGCTCTTCTTCGTGATCTGTACTGATTGTTCTTTTGTTGTCACTGTAGTGTTTTGAGTTAATTTTATTTCTCTTAATGCATTTCTTATGATGTTAGTTATAATATTGTTAAGATATAGTATTTGAGAGAATTTTGGAAGTTTTTCTTCTCATAAGTCTTTTAACTGATATCACAACCCTCTCATTGGTGTTTTTATTTTGGTAAAAAATTCTAGAAACACATTTATTATGCCTTTTAAACATACATTTATTCGCAAGTTTTCGTCATGTACGTACCTTTCTGCCAGACCTGTTGACATTGCAAATAATGCACTTTTCACTTTTTGGTGAATTTTTCATTATTCTCTAAATGCTTTTAAATTCGAAAAATGGCATTAGGTAACCAAAATTAATTTAAAGTGATCAGCTATAACTGCAACATTTTTTATGTTTTATACTATAAAAAAATCACAATTACAGTGCTGTAGGTAAGGAAAAGAGGACATACAAAAACGCAAACCATTTTATAATGTGTGTTTTGGAACTTTTCACTTTGTTTTGATACAATTGCTCTCTTAAATGTGTTGTATCGTAGGTATTGCATCCCCTGTAAAATGTACATAGCAGCTATGAACACAGAGCCATGGTTTTACCTATCACTTAACTTGATGTTAAATCAAAGATTATTATAATATGTAGGTAACAGTTGTTCTTTTTAATCACCCACGTCCAATTTGCAGGCACTATAAAAAAAGGGGAGGCTATCACGTACCTTAGTTAAAATTATAATGTACATATATAGGAAAAACAACTCATTTGTATGGTGCAAACAAAGTTAAAGATGCAAAAATATATTTGAAAGCCGACATTACCAGGTATGGATCTATCAACTAGTGGATATTAAGAGTCAAACAATGTTTAGATTGAAAGTCAATATTGAATGAGGGATAGAGTTTGCAGATTAAATAGTAAACATTTGATAGCTGCTAACACACTCTGGTGTCGTTTGTTTGGAACACTGAAACCCCACATGTTGGTTTTGTTGCATTAAATGTATGGCAAAGATTTATAAAACGAAAGACAGTAATAAGAGTGTCAACTTTGGCAATTTTTATCATTTAACTAGATGAACATAAAAATATTGTGAGTGGAGTTAGTCTTATGTTACATATCTATTTAATGACTAACGGTGAGGGGGGAACATTGAAGGTCTAAGTTCTCGTAAGTGAGGTGGGAGTTTTCATACTTTTTTTCTCATCTTTATATCATTACTTATAAAAGGCTCACTTTGAATTTATTCCACTTATTCCTTATTCGGATAAGTGGAAGAAAGTTTAAGTATAAAAGGTCAGGATATAGAGAGGATTCGGAACATTTTATGAGGGAATAGTTTCCTATATATAATATTATGAGGCACATAGTCCTATATATAAATGTGGTGTTCCTATATTTTTTATTATACATTCTTTTCCAAACCATTGTTGAGTAATATATTGTAATGCGTTTTTTCCCAGAACTAGAAAGTAATAATAATAATAATAAATAATATTTATTTTGCCAAAAATCAAGTACAAAACAGTACATTTTCATATACAAGTACACAACACAGTTTTTACAATACCATGAGTTCAAAATATAACAACAAAGGTAGAATAAATTAACACAATAACAATATAAATAAATATAAGGCAAAATAAATAGGAATCCCCTAGTCAAAGCCTGAACTGGGATCTCCATCACTTGTTTTAAACAAAAAGAATGAAACGGCTAGCAGCGAAACGTAACACATAGTTTAAAAATTATGTATGAAAAAGAAATTGATTAAAAAACATACTGTGCTATTGAATGGAAATTATTTCTTTGTAACTTCAATGGTAAAAATCTCCTTCACCAACATACCAAGTAGTTATATTTACAATTCAAAGAAATAAAAAGACACTAAAGAGATAGTGACAAATACTAGTAAGCAAACAAATAGATGTACAAAAAACACATAGGAAATTCAGGCAAGAAGTAAGTGCGAGCGATTCAAAATGTATCAAGACTCAACCTACTTTACTATTTTTAATATTTTATCGACAGCTTCTTGTTCAAAAAGCCATTTTTTCAATTTTTTCAAAAACTCTCTCTGTGTTGTGAAGTCGCCAATTTTATAACTAATTATGCTAAATAATCGTGGTGCAAAACTACTGTAAAATATTTGATGTATATTTAAATTTGATTTAGGCACACTAACGACTTGTTACCGCCTAAGATTGTAACTAGGCTGTCTTGTTATTGAAAAAGCAGAGCTTCTAATGTAAAACATTTTTAGGAATTTAAAAATGTATAAATGCCGTAGAGGAAGAATTTTCATCTCAACAAACAGTGGCCAAGTATGTTCAAACCTTGTCTTTTTCGAAATAAGTCTGATGAATCTTTTTTGAAAAATTACTATCGGATATAAGGTAGTACTGTATGTCCCACCCCAGCATGTGATACCATAGCTTATCCTGAATCCTACAAGAGCGTGATATACATTGACTAAAATTTTGTTAGACCCACACAACTGATTTAATAGGTAAAACTTTCTCAAACTGAAATAAAGCTCTTTTTTTTAATTTTGAAATATGGTTTTTCCAGGTCAATTGATAATCAATGATTAAACCTAAATATTTCATATTATTGTCTTGCTGTAATTCCAAACAGTCACAATCAGGAACAAGCGGAACAAGGCATTTAGTTTCATGAAATTTAAGTGGGAAATTAAATTTGGAATCGAATCTCAGACTGAATAACATGAACTTGGTTTTTTCGCTTAATATCATAAAGTTTTTGTCAAACCATAACCTTAGGAAAAATAAATCTTTTGACATTGATTGTTAAAGCGAATTTAAGTCATGGTTTGTATAAACAAAAGCAGTGTCATCGGCAAACGCAACCAATTTACCATTAAAACAACCATTACAAAGATCATTGACATAAATTAAAAAAAGTATTGGTCCCAAAACAGAACCCTGCGGAACACCAAATTCAATTTTCCCTGGATCTCCTATGACGCCACCAATGTTTACCCTTTGTTCTCTCCCCGTGAGATAACTAGAAAACCAGTCAAGTGGTAAACCTCTAATACCAGCCAGCCATAACTTATGAAGTAAAATTTCATGATCAATCGTGTCGAAAGCTTTTGTAATATCAATGAACAATGCAGATACCTTTTTACTATTATTAATTGGCTCGTAAACTGATTCCATGAATGAAAGTAAGGCATCCTCAGTAGACATACCCTCTCGAAACCCAAACTGATTATTACTAAAGAATTTGTTTTTATTAAGAAATGAAAGTAACTGCTTTTTAACAACCTTTTCCAATATTTTTGAAAAAACTGAGAGCAAAGAAATTGGACGGTAACAGTTTGGCTGTGTAGGGTCCCCACGTTTGAAGATTGGAACTACTATTGCACTTTTTAAGCATCTAGGAAATTCCCCTGTCATAAGACTGAAGTTATAGAGATATGTTAATATCGGAATAATACTGGGAGTTTTTTTTTATCGTCGTTGAACTGACCTTCTCAAATCCTGGTGATTTGTTGTTTTTCAGACTAGAAATAAATGAAGAAACATCCTCACTTAAAATAGGTTGCATAAAAAAAGATTTAAGATTGATGCGTTGATTGAATACGTTGTCGAAAACCGTGTGCTGCGCTAGATTCGATTGATCTATTTGACCTCTCAATTTCCGAGGGGCATTTAAAAAATGTGAATTGAATTCATTGGCGATAAGTTTAGGTTCGTGTATAATACAAGATTCCCCAACTACCTCCCTTATTACAGTATTTTTTGTATTTTCACCAATTAGTTCGTCAACTATTTTCCATTGTGACTTAACATCATTGATCGAACCCTCAAACCTATCTCTAAAAAATGACTCCTTTGAACTTTTTAATTCTAAATTTAATTGATTTCGAAAATTAGTGTAATACTGTTTAAGTTTTACATTATTTGGATTTTTCATCAATAACTTGTAAATTTTTTTTCTCTTTTGAAGCTTAAATGACAGCCTGTCAGTAGTCCAAGGTTTTGATTTATGCACCTGTTTACTTTTATTTGAACGTACATCAAACTTGCATTTACCTATACTTAATTCTAACACATCAATAAAGCATTGGAAAGCATCAGACACAGTATTTTTTTTCATATACACAAGCCCAATCTACATTAATAAGTTCAGCAGTAAGTTTTTCCAAATCAATCTGGCTATAGTACTCTTCAGTATCTTTAATTATTGGATTGTAAAAGTGAATTGAAAACAGAACAGTAGAATGATCAGTTAAATTATAATGGAAAACATTAGCTTTGAAGTCAAACTGAAGATTGCCCTTTTTAAAGAACCGTACAAAAACATGATCTAAACATGTAGACGAATTTCCTATAATTCTAGTGGGTTCATTAACTAAATTAAACATTCCCTTGCTGCTCAAAAGGCTCAAATAATTATCGCTCTCAGCTGACTGACTCAATATATCTAAATTCATATCACCTACCAATACAATATTACGATTTCCTAGACCCGTTAATACATCCTCAATATCATCAATGAATGCGGAGCGCAAGGCAGAGTGGAGACGGTAGACTGCGATCAGTGTAAAGCGCTCAAGGTCACTGACTCTGACGTCTAGCTGCAGAACATCAGCTAATCTAATATCATCTCTCTTACTCACACCGCTACACTGATAACAGTCGAGGACGTACACTATGGTACCTCCCGCCCTGTACTCCTCATTACAATTAGCAAAAGCATTGTAGCCAGAAATTTTATAATAATTTAATTCAGCTTTACTAATCCATGTCTCAGTTAAAACTATTATATCAGGAAATAATCAAGCAGATTCTAATTCACTTAAAAATAAATTGAAATTCTGCCTTACGCTTCTAATATTTTGATTTAAAACTACTATACTATTAGTGTTATTAATATTTCACAAAAAAAAAAAAAAAAAGTGTCGGATTGATAACTAATACTAGCCTAAATATACAATTTTCTAACCTCATTTCCACAAACTGTAGTTCACAATTTATCCAGGTCCGCCAGCGAAGTTACAACTTTCACAGGTTCGCCATCCGCCTTCCTCATTAATATCTTGCCTCCTCTGATCCATAGATACGTGTAATGTTTTTCACTTTTCTTTTCCCGGGCTGCGTTTAAGTAGGCAATAAGTGTCTTCGGTTGGCTAAACCAATTAAATGAAACATATTACAATTTAATTTTAGAATAAATTATTTAATAATGAACTCGCCTAATCTGATTTTGGAAAATTTACAGTAATACATTTTACTTTTGGTTCCTGTACCTAAAACATTTCATTTTGAATTACATCTATGATTGTAATTATTTTAGTATTTTATAATAATCTAAGATTTATTTTACTCTAAGTCTTGCTCTTTCAAACTACTTGAATAGTTGTAACGTAAAAACTAAATAACTTCATTATGGAAGATCAAAGTAAACTAGTATTTATAGCATTAATGGTCATTGTTTCCTGCGTAAACAGAACAATTCGTCAAGGCAGCATTGAAACTGAGGTATTGAGGCCTTCATTGTTTACAATACTGTTTCGTGTACTATTTACACTTCTTTCTCATTTCATACTACATTTTCTTCTCATTTCATCATATTCTCAGTTATGAGATGTCGACACAACTGTATGTCTATTTTAAGCGATTATTAATGATTATATGAGTGTAGATGACCTGTGTAATCTGGATAATAATATAAATTGACTTAATATCAGAAAGGGCCATTTATTAAAAGCCCAATTCCCAGGGAAGCAAGGGACCTACAGCTTTAAGTGTAATCTGAACCACGTAGTATTGGTCTAATTTCCAGCTTACTACCTATCAATATTAACATTTTTCTTCCTTGCAAAACATCCGAATCTGACCATCACCCAACATGGACACCTTATACTTCTCTATATGTGTCACCGACGATGGAATCCATTGAACTGCCGGGGACCGAACCTAACAACTATAGGTTACATCTCCACAACACTTTGTATGTCTAAAAACTATCGCCTTGCGCAGTACTTCTTTAAGGTGTGTTTAATTCTAAATTTTTAATTTTTTTTTTTTTTTTTTATTGAACACAGAGATGTTTGGCGGACAGCTGCTGTAAGACCGCCTGAGGGGAGAACACAATTGATGATGATTGTTCTTTAGGCTGCAATTTACTACTTTATTTCACTTAGCTACATTAATTTTTCAGAAAAATAGTAAATTACACCAAAATAAATACTTCTATTATTTAATCAGTATGTAATATGATTATTTATACTATTGAAACTGAACACTTTCTAAAATATGTTCATTACTTTTTTATAATATAGAAAAACTTCAGTGGATTTTCAAGCATGGAGGTATAGTAGCTTACTGTTGGTGAAGAAATTATGTGCACCCAAACATTAAGGTTGTTTTCTAAGGAACTAAGAGACCTACCAAAAATCTAATCACACAATTGTTTTCTTTGTTTAACTTTACGTCATACAATTTGCTATTTTGAATTTTATTACAAGTTTTTTAAATTTGTATCGTAGTTGTAAGAAGAAACGTATGAGAATTTTAGCTTACTTTCACTGTACATGAATGGCTTAACGTACTTACATTTACACCTTTATGGCTAAAAACCCCGTAAATTTATCACATTCGTATTTTATTACCTACATTTAAGAAATATTTTCTATAAGTTTTTAATTTCTGAAGGTTAACTTTATGAAAAAAATTATTCTTATCAATTCCTGGAAACATTGTTTTCTTGACCTCTAGAGTTCATAAAATTAATTACTTGATCTCGTTGTAATCATTACATGTCTATCTACGATGCATTACTTTCATTTGTGTAAGCAGATGCAGTGATTTCATATTGATTTAAATAATGTTAAACCTATTAATATGAAGTTATTTTAAATTGATTTACATCCAATTAAAATCACTGCATTTATCGTAACTATTTCGTATATTTTGGTATAAGATATAAAAATAATTTTTCACTTATTTTTTTCGAATTTATCAAATTTACATTGTATTACACGACTTCTAGCAGAACTGTAAGAAAAAATATCCGATAAGCAAAGGTCAATCTCTTTATCTGGATGCTCGCCAACTTCCAAATAAACTTTGCAGCTAGGATAAATGATATATCTGTAACTTAAGGCATAAATAAAACGATGTTTCTACAATCGTGATTTTAAACCGAATACTATAAAATATATTATTTATTTTCTTAACTTCAGTCACCAGCTTACATAACCACATAGGCTTGAGTTAAACTAATTAGATTGGGTAAATTAATTTAAAATGATTTATTATAAGTATCGTTCCTTTTAAATAATTGCTTTATCTTTATGTAAAATCCTCTTATTATTTCTTTATACTTAAACAACTAGGCTAATTACCAATTAAAAACTTAACGAATAAAATCTAAAACCCTGGATAGTGACCGGCATTTAAAAATAATATTACGTCTACTAACTGTAAGTTTCACTGTTAGAGCAACAATAGTAAACATTGTAAACATTTTTAAATTGAAAAGTTGGTTTGATGGCGCAGTTCTGTAACCCAGCTACTTGGGGGACAAAGTGTTTAGGAGATTGTAGGCGACAGGTTGGATGCTCGGTCCTCTTAATACCGACATGGCGTCCGCTTGATGGTTGCTATCGGCGTGGACACTACTAGATAAGTCTGGGGTGTTCATGTTGGATGGCAATCATTGTGTGGATGTTGAGTGGGGGAGATAACTGAGTATAAGGCTTGTCAATTAGCTGAAAATCAGACCAACACTACGTGGTTCAGATTCCACGTAAAGCTGTAAGTCCCTTAGTTGCCCTGGCTGTTGGGTTATATATATATATATATATATATATATATATATATATATATATATATATATATATATATATATATATATATATATATTTTTTTTTTAATTAATAAATTGCCCTTTCTGAGGAACAATTGAACTCAGTTAGTAACCAGACTACACTCATCCACACTCATATAATCATTCATATTCGCCTTAAAATACCAACAACGTTGTGTCGGTGTCTCGTATGTAAGAATGTAAGATGTTCAATACTTTATGAGCGTATTTATTTACTATAATGATAACTTATATTTACATAGCTAGGAAATATAAATCTTTAAACTACTGTAAACAGTCCAAAATTAGTATTATTTAATAAGTAATTAGCATGAATTACCTACTCTAAATTAGATTAGCACTAATTATATGCTTTATTCATTCCTAGTTACCTTAGATGTTGAGTAGGGAAGAGAACTAAGCGTCAGACTTGACAATTAGCTGAAAATCAGACCATCACTACGTAAGAAAATCAGGCTATGATTCCACGTAAAGCTGTAGGTCCCACAGTTGCCCTGACTATTGGGCTATTAATAAATAGTCCTTTCTGAGCTAAGTCGAACTCAGATAATAACAAAGACTACACTCAGTCATCTACGATCATCACACTCATTCACCCCTTATATTCACCCATATCTCTACGATTGGCGTCTTAGAGATGAATAATGAATAGAAAGATAGTACTAATATTAGTAGTGCTAGAACTTATTTTATAATTTTATATAACACTTTCTAATCTTCATCCATATTTTGTGTTTATAGTATTATAATATGATGTAAACTCGTTAAAATTAACTTATAGAGTTCTTGTTTCATTTACATAATATTTTCATAGGTACATTTTTTTAGTTCCTTTTCAGTTAAGTGCATTTAGAGTAATAATATATTTCGCAAAAAATCCCTAGAACTCGTTATATTTTCTTCACTTGAAAGAAAGCTTTTGTGCAACAACACTCAAACCAAATATTCATTATATTCCAAGAAGTCAAATTACCTCACTTAGCAATAAATGATATTGGATGTCCCTATACACAGTCTCTTCATATTTCAAAGTGGCATTAAGAAAATTTAGATTGTCTACGTACAGAATTTACCTTGTCTAAATCTGTTTCTTTCTTGTAACATATATATTTCCAACATGTTTAAGGATAATTAAAATAGAACATAAAGTTAGTATATATTTTGGTTTTAATTAACAATTTAGATTCACTTTTTCTTTATTCTATTATAAGTTTTAAATGCAGATATTAAACTATCACGGTCATATTTACATAATGGCTTATCTAGATTAAGTTAAATTATTTCAAGACATTGTTGGACATCAATGTTTCAATCATTCTAAAATATTCTTATAATTACATATATTTGTATGGGTTTTGTTTAAATTGTTGTGATTAAAATAAAAAAACAATGATTCACCTTACTTATAGGCGTTCCAAAAAATATAAATTTTAGTTTCACTTATAACAAACGGGCTCACTCACAAAATTACGACGCTAAGGAAAAATGAAAGGATATCTATTTTTTCGTTAATATAATTATAAGGGTACTCGAATTGTGCTGAATGTTCCCCTGATCACAAATATCAATAGGTTTTTATAATAGAATCTATTATAAAATTTGTAAGGTTTTATTATAGGTTAGCGCCAAAAATGTGCCGATATCTGTGAGTTTACATTCTGTTAGAATAGGGCTAGGTTTAGTATTAATAGGCTAGTTTATGTTGTGTTTGGTCATGCTATGTTAGGTTTGATTAGGTTTTGTAAGGTTAGGTTATGTTAGGTTTCGTTAGGTTATGTTGAGTTTGGTTAGGTTAAGTTAGGTTTGTTTAGGTTTGGTCAGGTTATGTTTGGTTAGTTTATGTTAGGTTATTTTAGTTGTGGTTAGGTTATGTTATAATTCGTTATTATTGATAAGTTAGTAACGTTCTTCGTTAAAACCCTTCAAAGTTCATAGGTTTACTTAACCTAACATAACCTAAGCAAACCAAACATAACCTAACCTCTCAATACCCAATCTAGCCCTATCCTAACAGAGCGTAACTTTATTGAAATCAGCACATTTTCGGTGCTAACGTGCTTAATAATGTTTTGATTGTAAAATACTTGTGTTTAGGGGAAAAATCCAAATAATTTGAGTACCTACCTTGCTGTATTTACGTTTTTTCTTATTTTCGAGATTTTTTCGACTTTTTACCGTAAAAAATCTTATATTTTTTTCTTGGCTATGTATCTGTATGAATATATATTAATACTGTATGTATCTACAGCCAAAGTATTTACAAGGCTCCTTTTCAATGTAATCACTCAGTAAACGGTGTTCCTTAAATTATTATACTAATCATAATCAAGTATTTGTGGCTTAAGACAGTAATAATAATACATTGTCAAACGTAATTTTTGTAAAAATTAATAAAACGTACAATTACAGTCTGACATACATGAAATTACATTTTCAATACCATCAATTTAAAACATACCACAATAAACACTGCATAATACAATATATATAGTTTGTTGGTCTAATATATTGTTCCCAGTGATATGACATAAACTCATCTTCAAAATAACTCGCTTCAGATACTAATGACCTTTTAATCGAGGTTTGAATTGTTCCTTGTTTTGTGAGTTTTACATACTTACTAGAAGCACGTTAATTAATCTGACACCAGCTTGTGATGGCATTCGTCCAAATGCTGTTGTTCTGTTCTGCTGAAAGCGGTTCAGTCCCTGCCTCTTGTACTGTAACCTTAATGTCTGCACCAGCAAAAAATTGCTATAGGATCTGCATTACAGAGCCACTTCGAGTGTATAAATGGTGGACAAAGTCAGTAGCTCAAGCTACCTGAAAGCATCACAACATTCTGACTTTTATGATTCAATTCAAACATCATTCTAAGAACTTTCTTTAATTCTAAGAACTCTTTCGAATCTCAGTTTGACACAAACACCTGAAGCAAGTATCACAGGTTCAAAGTATGAAGGTAAATAGGTTCAAAGTACGGCATCATTAGAACGTCGTATTAAAATACGAATAGTCTTAAAGATTTGACCTAATTATTAAAAATTAAGTCTATAATTTAAGTTTTGATACATTATACGTGGTTTTATCAATATCTATATCATATTAAAAGTAAAAAACATTTTTATATTTATCTTGTTAGTATAAATTCTTACGTAGAGAAATATAAATCTAGTTTTAACGTAGTGGAATTGAGGGTTCTTGTTCAGCTGCTAAGCACATTTCCGATCGAACAAACAAGAAAATAAGTTGCCTTCAATTTTGAGGCAAAGAACTTGTAATGTTTTTATAGAACGTTCCATTCTCGTGAGCGTTATTGTCTTCAAACTACTTACAGTGAGTGGTTTGTTTTTTATTTATTTCTTTTTTTAATTTAAGGTAGTTGTGTATTTGTTATGATGACTTACATCTCATAACCTAGTCATCGTGCATTTTACTAACCATTACTAAACAAGTATTAACCATTTATTTTTTCTGAAGAATAATATACAGTGGTAGTATAAGACTAGTTATGAAAACGTCGCTGTAACTTTGTATACATTTCAGTAATAAAAATCCGTCTTTGACGAATAGTGAACGTTTAATTACCATAATTTTAATCTCATATGATTAGTGTTTTCGAAAAAATCAGTAGGGGCCTACTGCGCATGATTGCTACAATATAGGCTTATCTAAAAGAACAATAAGAGTGATATTTGCACAGTATATTTTCAGAATATTGTCTTAGATACTCCACCACTAAACTGTGTATGCAATTTAAAATTAAATAAAACGGTATAAAATGATTTAATAATAATATATTTATTGTTTAGTCACTGAACTGATTATACACGTTAAAATGTTATTATTTGTTCAATAAAATGTATTTATCTACTTTGCATATTGTCAGCTTTCTTTTATTATTTATTCCTTGTTTATTGGCATGATTTAAAAAGAAATATTTTTAACTTCTAATTATTTTACATATATTGTTTATGTTAAGTGTTATTTTGATTCAACCAAGATATTTTGCCCTGGCCATTGGGTTACTTACTAGTTAATGGTCTTTTCTGAGGTAGGTCTAACTCAGTTAGTAACATTGACTACACTAATCACAACTATTCTCCCATATATACGTACGATCGGCGTCTCAGTATCAATAATACTGGTAACAATTTTCAGAAGATCAGAAAATTTAAAAATAAAATAAACACACAATAATTTACCTTCTATTAACCTATAATTTGTAAGGTTTGTGAACATATAGTGATCAAAGTTATTTTGCAATAATATACCACGGTAAACAATAATATTTTTCGTCAATTATTTTTCTTTTTTACTGGCAAATAATTATAATTTTACTTTAATTCCCTTGCTAATTAGAATAATGTTCAACACATTTATTTGTCAAGCAATTTTTATATTCTTTTTACATAAAGTGCTTCCTAGGGTACATGGTTTTACTTATGTGGTAGGTTTTACTCCAGGGATTCCAGGGACCATGGTTTTACTCATGGTAAGTGTAAATGTTTAAAATAAATCCACTACATAAAACCAAACAACGCTTTTGATTATTGCTGTAAGTAAATAATTATAAAATTACAATTACATAAGGTTTTTTTAAAAAAGTGTTTATTTTATTTAATTTCTTTAATTGTTTGATAATGTTAACTATGTTGAAAACATCTTTCCGTAATTTAATATGTATGGCAGATTAATTTTGTATTCGAGCAGTCACAATAGCTCTTAAGGTTTGAAAAAGCATCGTGGTTGGATTATGTAACAACTTCAATTATAAATTAGTAACCCAATTAAACTTTTTATTCGATCTTTTTTTATAATCATTCGTTTATAACACAAAAATCTATATTAAAAAAAGGCATTAAAAAACTAAGTTACCCTACATCAGATATTTTTTAAATATTCAAGGTTTTGGACGTAAGACAGCTATTTATAAAAAAATTAATTACGTATACGTTTAAAAGAAATGTAATTTCATTATTAAAACTGATCATATGTATGAAACGAGACATTCTCGCAATGTAGGAATATTAAATCCCAATATATCTAAATCTATATGTGCCACTAATCCATATTATCCTGCTACCAAATTACCTAATACCTTCATATAACATAAGTTTAGAAAAGTTTAGAAGAAGAATAACATTATGGTTGATTTTTTGGGGTAGAGAGGCAGCGGAAGGCTTTTTGTCTTCAGTCTTTGTTTTAAGGGCTATCAAATAGTCATGGTGATTGGTCAATAATCATTGCTATGTGTTATATCGTGGATCAATACAAGTACTTATTATGTCTCCGTCTTCTCTTTCACTTTTATAAATAAAAGTACCAACTGCCATGGTACACCACGCAGGACTATTAGGTATTGTGTGTATGTCTAATTGTGAAAGTATTATTTTGTGTTAGAGTTCATGTGTGTGTGTGTGTGTGTGTGTGTGTGTGTGTGTGTGTGTGTGTGTGTGTGTGTGTGTGTGTGTGTGTGTGTGTGTGTGTGTGTGTGTGTGTGTGTGTGTGTGTGTGTGTGTGTGTGTGTGTGTGTGTGTGTGTGTGTGTGTGTGTGTGTGTGTGTGTGTGTGTGTGTGTGTGTGTGTGTGTGTGTGTGTGTGTGTGTGTGTGTGTGTGTGTGTGTGTGTGTGTGTGTGTGTGTGTGTGTGTGTGTGTGTGTGTGTGTGTGTGTGTGTGTGTGTGTGTGTGTGTGTGTGTGTGTGTGTGTGTGTGTGTGTGTGTGTGTGTGTGTGTGTGTGTGTGTGTGTGTGTGTGTGTGTGTGTGTGTGTGTGTGTGTGTGTGTGTGTGTGTGTGTGTGTGTGTGTGTGTGTGTGTGTGTGTGTGTGTGTGTGTGTGTGTGTGTGTGTGTGTGTGTGTGTGTGTGTGTGTGTGTGTGTGTGTGTGTTGGCGAGTGAGAAAGTTAACGTTGACACACTGTTTATGCCCACTTATTTATAAACTATAGTTTTCGCTATGTTTTTATTTCTTTTTTACTGCTTTTAAGTTCACCTTAAATTATTTATGTTGTTAGTTTTATATTTATCTTAATTACATTAATTCCATAAGTTCGTCAGTTATGAGGATGGGGATTGATAAATGGCTCAGCCTCCACCCACAGGATCTTCCTATGTGAGAATTATCTTTGTATGTATATGTTGCTTTTTCTTGTACTTGTGTAAAAAGATTTATAACTAAATATAATGAAAATAAATAATGATTTAATTTGGTAATTTAATAGAAATTTATTTATAATTAGTACATCTAAACAATTGAAGCTGTACATTACAAATTACTATATTATTCATAATACAATAGTTAAACACATTAAATTAACTTAAATTATTACCATCCTATACAAATCCCTAAAACAATATAAAATCAAACTTTTATTCAATCCTAAATTATTTAATCATACCATTTTGTATAGATTCCAATATAAATATGAAAATTCGTTGCAGTGAACTATCAAAATCAAAGTACTGCAGTATAGTGCAGTTATTTTATTTTACAAGTTGGCTAACTTGCCAAGGTCAGTTTGCAGTTTAATTTTCTTGTCAAGAGAAAAATAAAAACCTTGTGCAAGCTTTCTAGAAGTTAGTCATTTACTATTGGTAATTTTTTAGCATATATAGATTGTTTGTATTTCTTAAGAAACTAAATTTTTTAGAAGTTTCAATCCAATACAGTTGACTGAATATTTGAGGGGATGGCGGTTACAAAATGAAGTGTTAAAATATAAGATCATATAGTGTTATATTGAAAACGGTTTATCAAAATTGATCACGATAGTATAAGTACCATCTTATTAAGGAATTTTTTTTTAATTGCAAAATTCGTCATGTACATTCATTTATTTTACGTTCAACGAAAATACTAAAGCTTATTTTAAACCAAAAAAAAATAATTAGTTTTCTTTTATTCAAGATTTGTTGCTACCATAGTAAAAAAGTTATTTTGAACATTACTATTACGTACTACGTAAAGAACTTTTTTATCCATTATCTGATCTTCAGTAAATCAAACACAATCCAGGTTTAAAACAGTGTCGTATATCTTATAGTAAGTGTTTTATTTTTGCGATTCTAGCGAAAGCACTATACAAAGTGTGGCGATTCTGGATATATGAAAACCGAAATCAGGAAAATCCTATTTTCAGGTGAACAAATTTAATTAGTAATACCTTTCAACATTTTTATTATATCACACTAAGGACTTAATGTAAGAGTTTTTATAAGTTACATAAACAAACCTAATCAGTCTTTATATGTTACATATTACACGCTTCTCTATGCTTCTATGATTCAAGCATATTTTTCAATGGTGATCACGAATAAACATATACGATACGTAGTCAACTAATATTTTTCACACTAATTATGGCGAATTTCAAGATTATTGGTTATATTTTGTTGTAAAAGAGTGTAATTTTTCATGCATATCTATGTTTATTAGAAATGTATCATGTTTATAAATAAATTAAAGTACTAAGAACATCTATTACAATAATATTAGTGTTTTATAGTTGTTAGTAAGATTATCATCTTTTATCATCACCTGATATAGCCCATCCATACACGATAGTGGTGATGGCCATACATGATAGCGGTGAAGGCCATAATGATGGCAGTGATGGCCATACATAATGGCGGTGAAGGCTATACACGATGGCGTGATGGCCATATATGATGGTGGTGATGGCCATACACGATGACGGTGATGGCCATACACGATGATGGTGATGGCCATACACGATGACGGTGATGACCATACACGATGGTGGTAATGGCCATACACGATGATGGTGATGGCCATACACGATGGCGGTGATGGCTATACACGATGGCGGTGATGGCTATACACGATGGCGGT
>JAQJVL010008779.1:0-18412 GCA_035578905.1 Stictocephala bisonia
CAATGAATGAAAACTAGTTAGTTAGGCTAATGAATCATATTATTTGTAACGGCTTACAAATTAAACAATTTATAAAAATGGTCATATCGATTAATTTTGAAGTGCCTTGTAAAACACTTATTTTCATTATATTTGGGAGGGTGGTAAACACCCTCCAGAAAGCCGATCTCAGACATCAATATCTCCACACCCAACCTCTCTCAATGAAGTCTTGTTACTCAGATAAACTAGAAAGTTAGTATTTTACCAGTTTTAATTTGTATGCCAAAAGTGAAAATATATTCACTGTAGTGAATGTATATCACTCCGACTTAAGAGCTAGTAGGTTAGAGTCCAGGTAATTTCTATACACCTCTTATTTTTCCCTCCAACCTTAAACCTTAACCTATAAAGTGAATCCAATCAAATTTCCAACGGAATGAAATATATAAATTACAGATTATTTAGTTATAATCAGAAAACATTTCCCGTTACTTTGATTACAAATTATTAGAATCATTGTTTTATTTTATGATTATCAATGAAATATTTTTGTATAATTTGCAATGTCAAAACAAGATTGCTTTACTTGAGTGCTTCTAATTTATCAAACAAACACAACATAACAGAAAATAGCATGTAAAATCAATAGCAAATTAAAAGGTTGATTAGTTAAATATTTTATTATTCATAAATTGAAGCGCAGTTTTATACTGATAAATGATGTAGCACTTCAAGGCTCTTAATGTAAGAGTGTTCTTGAGAAGTATTCCATTTGTTCATTTAATTGGTTCTTGAATAGAATATTTATTCCTGTTAAGATTTCTAAGAAATAAATTCTCTTTTGGAGATCCTTTACTCTTGATTATATTTAATGTTTCATTAATTAAAAATAAATATTTTTTAGAATTTTATACATTTTTTGTCATACATTTTCAGCAAATCAAGGTGCATATCAAAGAATTAATTTTAATTGTGTATTGGCACAAACAACATTACGTAATCATTGGCAAAATGTCAAGTATGTTTATATTATGTACATTTCTTGTTTTTTGTGGATTTAAAACCGTATGATTCTAAAAAGAAATAGAACAGCTAATTAAAAAAAGCACTTAAAAATGTTGTTGTTAATTGCTTTTAATTACCCCTCCCGTTGTTAACGTATTCGCTAATCACAAACTGACGAGCGCAGCGAGTGACAGGGTTGACACATGAATCATGATGTCACATAGTTTATCAATAAATTTTGACAATCAATGTTTACGGAGTAGGCTACTCATTTTTAGTAATATTTTTAGCTAGATTTTCTTAATTTTCATCTTTAAAATACATTTAAAAATTGGTCGGTAGCGTAGTTGGTTCAATCCCAGCTTCATGTGCTAAAGGTTCTCAGTTCGATCCCAATCAGAGTCAATACATTTTTACATTTTGAGAAGGATCAGCTGATAACGACCGGCTGTTCATTTGTCATTGGGCTATTAATTAATGACACTTTCTAAGGAATAGTCGGCCTTAGTTTGTAACAATGACTACATTCGTTCATCTACACTCATCACACTCATTCGAAATCCATATTCACCCATATCTTGACGATCGGCGTCTTATGAATAAATAAATAAAAATAAATAAATAAATTACTGTACATTAATAGTTTATTTGAAAATATTTCTATACGTTCTGCACTAATATTAAACAAAGCAGTTTTTATGCATGTAAACAGCAAAGCTTTCTGTGTGTTTTGTATCAAAATACAGAGTGGAAAAGGTCTTTAACATTTAATTCCAACTCAGTTTTAAAGTTGGCACTGGTGGCGCAGTGCTGTAGCCCAGTTACTTGAGGACAAAGTGTTTGGGAGATTGTAGTCGACAGGTTCCATGCTCGGTCCTCTTAATATCTTCACGGTGTTCACTCAATGGTTGCCATCAATGTGAAGTCTGTCCATGTTGGATGGTAGTCTAGGTTCAGATGTTGTGTGGGAAGAGAACTAAGTGTCAGACTTGTCAATTAGCTGAAAATCGGACCAACACTACGTGGTTCGGATTCCATGTAAAGCTGTAGGTCCCATAGTTGCCCTGGCTATTGGGCTATTAATAAATAGCCCTTTCTGATCTAAGTCGAACTCAGATAGTAACAATGACTACACTCGTTCATCTACACTCATTCACCCCTCATATTCGCCCATATCTCTACGATCGGCGTCTTAGAAATGAATAATATTATTAATAATAAAAAAAAGACAACTAACTACCTTATGTTGCAATTTTAAATATGATTAAAAAATTTCTGTTAAATTAAAACGGACTAATAAGTTAGATAGCGTAGATTTTTTAACTTGATAAATATTTAGTTAAAAATAGCTATAAATCAATCAAAGGAATTGTCAGTACATTGTACACGTCAACCAGCCTGTTATATCATATCCTGTATATATATATACGATTATTCTTTTTGTTCGCTATTAGTATCAGCCTAGTTGCGTTCAGTAGCATGTTATTTTACACATTGTTGGCCGACTTTCTTGTTGTTATTGATCTCTAGTTGTTTTACAGTTCAACTTAGAATTGTGTACAAGTACAAATTGGATAACTAATGTCTTTAATTAGGTTGTTAGATGGTTTACCATATAAGTAGGCATACTAAATGGCTGTAAGCTGGAGAGCGCCTGCAACTAGTGAACGCAATTTGGATGGTGTATACATATTGCCTCCCTTCAAACTCTCACGGCGCTTCCAAATGATTACTTGCTATACAGTACATTATTGATAGCTCTAGACTCGTCTGTATTACCAAGCCTTCATGAGGCACTTGACTGTGTCAGTATGTATAACGATATTAAACCTAAATATTACATACTATACAGTACATTATTGATAGCTCTAGACTCGTCTGTATTACCAAGCCTTCATGAGGCACTTGTCTGTGTCAGTATGTATCACGATATTAAACCTAAATATTACATACTATACAGTACATTATTGATAGCTTTAGACTCGTCTGTATTACCAAGCCTTCATGAGGCACTTGTCTGTGTCAGTATGTATCACGATATTAAACCTAAATATTACATACTATACAGTACATTATTGATAGCTCTAGACTCGTCTGTATTACCAAGCCTTCATGAGGCACTTGTCTGTGTCAGTATGTATCACGATATTAAACCTAAATATTACATACTATACAGTACATTATTGATAGCTCTAGACTCGTCTGTATTACCAAGCCTTCATGAGGCACTTGTCTGTGTCAGTATGTATCACGATATTAAACCTAAATATTACATACTATACAGTACATTATTGATAGCTCTAGACTCGTCTGTATTACCAAGCCTTCATGAGGCACTTGTCTGTGTCAGTA
Source organism: Stictocephala bisonia (assembly GCA_035578905.1). NCBI lineage: Eukaryota > Metazoa > Arthropoda > Insecta > Hemiptera > Membracidae > Stictocephala > Stictocephala bisonia. The sequence continues at coordinate 3,340 of JAQJVL010008779.1, forward strand.
TGTATCACGATATTAAACCTAAATATTACATACTATACAGTACATTATTGATAGCTTTAGACTCGTCTGTATTACCAAGCCTTCATGAGGCACTTGTCTGTGTCAGTATGTATCACGATATTAAACCTAAATATTACATACTATACAGTACATTATTGATAGCTCTAGACTCGTCTGTATTACCAAGCCTTCATGAGGCACTTGTCTGTGTCAGTATGTATCACGATATTAAACCTAAATATTACATACTATACAGTACATTATTGATAGCTCTAGACTCGTCTGTATTACCAAGCCTTCATGAGGCACTTGTCTGTGTCAGTATGTATCACGATATTAAACCTAAATATTACATACTATACAGTACATTATTGATAGCTTTAGACTCGTCTGTATTACCAAGCCTTCATGAGGCACTTGACTGTGTCAGTATGTATCACGATATTAAACCTAAATATTACTTACTATACAGTACATTATTGATAGCTCTAGACTCGTCTGTATTACCAAGCCTTCATGAGGCACTTGACTGTGTCAGTATGTATCACGATATTACCAAGCCTTCATGAGGCACTTGACTGTGTCAGTATGTATCACGATATTACCAAGCCTTCATGAGGCACTTGACTGTGTCAGTATGTAATACGATATTACCAAGCCTTCATGAGGCACTTGACTGTGTCAGTATGTATCACGATATTACCAAGCCTTCATGAGGCACTTGACTGTGTCAGTATGTATCACGATATTACCAAGCCTTCATGAGGCACTTGACTGTGTCAGTATGTATCACGATATTAAACCTAAATATTATGTTTGCAGAATGACGTTTTACGCAAGTCACCTTCTTCTTCATCTACTAACCAATCATGTCTACAAAATGTATTAGAGAGATAAATGTGTACATTTTGTCATAACACATTTTATATGGGGGAAAATAATTTCTCATCCCATAGCAAAGGACTAAGAACGAATTTTCAATGAGTACACTCTTGCTTATCAAGTGAATGAAATGTGTTTTATACCAACGACAGAAAAAAAAAAACCACTAATGTTCATTAGATTTTATATTCTATTCTGCATACAGACACACCTAAATAGTAAAAATTAGTACGGAAATTATTTCAAATTAGATCCAAGTTCAATTTCCCAGAGAAGGGTGACGCCCTACATACATTGGGGTGACACTACGTAATCCCAGGCGTTACATTATCCTGTTTAATTGTATCACACCACCACCAATACTTTCCCTATAGCTTGCTATACATCAGCTCTACTACGATGGAGATAAATTACATCCAAGCTTCAATCTCCCAGAGAAGGGCGAAGCCCTACATACAATGGGGTGACATTACGTAATCCCTGATGTCACATTGTGCAGTTTAATTATATACCACATTGCCATTGACAGTTTCCTTATATCTTGCTCTACATCAGCTCTACTACGATGGAGATAAATTACATCCAAGCTTCAATCTCCCAGAGAAGGGCGAAGCCCTACATACACTGGGGTGACATTACGTAATCCCTGAGGTCACATTGTGCAGTTTAATTATATGAATAAATGAATAAATGAATAAATGATTTATTTTCCAATTAATAAATATATAAAAATCAACATGTGCATGGTTTGGAAAATGACTGGCCACGTTTACTAGTACTATGGCCAGTTCTACAAAAAATAAAACATTTTAAAAACATAATTTACAATGTGAGTCTAGCTGCATGGAACTTAATAAAATGACATATAAACGCCCCTGTGGTATGTGTGGCATCTTAGGAGCATGAGAACATGAAACAGTATTAATGGTAACTAAAAACATATTTACAATTTAGTACATAATTTATAAGAAATTCTAAACAAATAAAACGGTATTTTTAACATCTAGTTATATATATAGTACTTATAAATTGTTATATTAATAGAAATTTAATATTTAAATGATGCCTACAAAGTGAATTAATACAATAGAGAAGAACTTAACAAATTTAATTTTTTACAAGTCAATATCACCAATACAATCATTACTGCAAAACATTATTTAGGAACTCTATATTTTGTAGAGAAAAAAGCCAAGCAATAAGATTTTTACAGAATTTTTTCAGATTATTGGGGCTTTTTACCTCATCTGGTAATTGATTGAAGTATTTTGGACCTAAATAATTTAAAGAATGGCGATAAATTGATCTGTTAACTTTAGGCAATCGGTAGTTTCGATTTACGTTAAAGCGAGTCTGATAGTGTAAATTAAATCCCTTATCTCCACTTCTAATAAAAAATAATTTGAGTACTTTGAAAATGAAATGATGCTGAACAGGCAGTATCCTAATTTGTACAAATAAGGGGAATGAACTATCTCTTGCGTTTTTCTTTAATATTATGCGCAGAAAATAATTCTGAGTGACTCTGAGTTTGTCCATCAAGAATTTGTATGTACCCCCCCAGCAAGCACAGCCATACTGCAATTTTGAATTTATTAGTGCACAATATAAAGATCTAAGAAGCAATGTATTACAAAAGTGTCTTAAAAAATAAAATTTTCTTATTGACAGTCTTAGTGAGTTATTTAACTTGACAATGTGCTGCTCAAAAGTTAGCTTTTCATCAAAGATGATTCCCAAATATTTTATATTTTTAACTTTCTCTAGCGGCAAACAATTGCAAAAATCCAGATTACATATCGTGGAATGAAATTTCACAGGGATAGGTATGTTGAAACCAATGAAGTCAAAATTTATGTATTTTGTTTTGTTTACATTTATTTGCATTCTATTAGATAAGCACCATTCCCTCAAAGTGAGAAGGTCTTTGTTCATTTGTTCACCGATTATGAGTTCATCTTTATGTGCATAAAAAATGGCAATGTCATCAGCAAATGCATTTATTGTACCATTAAATTTTAAGTTTAACAGATCGTTGATAAATATCAAAAATAAAATCGCAGAGGACGCTGATCCTTGCGGGACACCTGCCATGACGACATTTATGCCACTATAAACATTACCAACCTTAACTTGTTGCCTTCGGCCCACAAGAAAGGTTTTAAACCAATTCAATGCAATACCTCTTACACCCACAGCTTCTAGTTTTTGCAAAATAATATCAAAATCGACCATATCAAAGGCTTTTCTAAAGTCGATATATAATCCTGTAGTTTTTTGCTTTGAGTTTAAATTGTTGTATAGTCTATTCGATACATCCAGAAGTGCATCTTCAGTTGATTTGCCTTTGATAAAACCGTATTGACATGGATTGAAGAAATTTAATTTGATTAGATACTCCTGGAGTCTTTTTATCATTGTTTTCTCAAACAATTTAGAGAAAATGGACAGTAAACTAATTGGTCGTATATTGTCTAGTTTAATTGAATTACTATTTTTTTTAATAGGTACTATTGAGCTAAGCTTTAAACTCTCAGGGAAAATTCCCTTACTGAAGCTATTGTTTATGAGAAAGACCAAAACTGGAGCTAGCTCATCAATTACATGTTTCAACAAACGTACATTAATCTTATCAAATCCGGTTGATTTTTTATTCTTAAAACATTTAACAATATTTTTAATTTCAGCTTCATCTGTGGGGGTTATAAAGAATGAATGTTCATAGACACGTAAAGGTGGAAGTGTAGTTGAATGGACTATGTCTGGGCGGACAGACTGGATTGCGATAAGATAGTCGTTTATCTTATCAGCAATGACAAGACAATCCTGGCTAACTTCACCTGTTGGCAATTCAACTCGGTCAAACGTTTTATTTGAGCATCCGCCTGTCAGGTTATTAATAATTTTCCATTGCTCAGATGTATTACCTTTACAATCATCCATCAATTTTGAATAATAGTTATTCTTTGTAATAGTTATAATATTATTTAAGTTGCTGGTATATTTAATAAAATATTTTTGGAATGTCATATCATAAGGCCTTCTTTTGGAAATTCTATATAATTTTTTTCGTGGTTTAAATCTATGGAGTATATTCGGTGTTATCCATGGATTTATTGCCTTGGCCTTTAACAACTTAGAACTACCATCTATTGTTTTGCTACTACTAACTATACAATTATTTAATATATTGCTAAATCTACTGTAAGCAATATTTACATTGTCCACTGCATAGACTTCATTCCAATTTATTTGTTGTAGGTTAGCTTTAAGCAACTTAAAGTCTACAAGATGTTTTTCTGTCTTAGAGCTATTATTAATATTAGGAGGATTAGTACCAAATGATCTAACTTTACCAGTATCAAACGTGAGGGCAAGTATACAGTGATCAGTAATTCCATGGTCAAAAACAGCAGATTTGTAATTATTTATATATCTGCATCTTATAAAAATGTGATCTATACATGTAGAAGAAACAGCTGTAATCCTGGTAGGTGAGTTAATTAAGGATACAAAACCATTACTGTGCAGTAAGTTATTATAACTATTTGTTATAGCATTGTTATTGTTTAGGTTAATGTTAATGTCACCGATATAAATTATATTATTATTTATTGATTCAATTTCTCTGGTTAATTCTGTTAAAAAAATATTCTCAGAAACATTTTGTAATCTATACAAACATAGTAATTTAAATGTGTATGAGTTAATTACAACGCTTAGAAGCAACGCATCAGCAGATGTCATATTCAAACTCCTCACAGAGTCAATTACAATGTGATTGTCGATGTAACAAAGGACACCACCTGATCTGTAATCATCGTTACAATGAGCAAACAACCTGTAACCATCAAGTTGATACAAACATAACTCATCTGTACTTATCCAGATCTCACTCAATATAACAATATTAACTTTGTGACTTAAACTATTTATTTGAACTAAGAGTTTATCAAAATTTGACCTCATACTTCTAATATTTGTATAGATTAACCTTATCCCATCTTTATAATCTTTAAAGAAATTATTTATATCTGTATCAATTAAAAACGATGTGTTATTAGTATTCATTAACGGAGAAACATGTACTTATGAATCAAACTTATGCATTTAAAATAGAATAAATATATCAATATATACAGCAATAAATATACCATTAGATACATAATTATATCCATATACAACTTGTATTGATAGTGTAATATCATTGAATATAGACGGTAACCATTGGAATAAAATTATTATATAATAAGGGTATCCCTGTTCAGAGTCAAAGGTATGGCCCATTTAGGCATTTTTAAGATTCTTAATATCCTCATAATTAATTATTTTCTTACAACTTTCACCTTGTCTTCTCCGAACAAAAAACTTCCCGTCCCTGAACCAGGCGTAAGCATAGCCCACTTCCTTACATTTAGCCTTAAGATCTGATAAGAATACCTTGTTTTCAGGGGATAAATGTTCGTTCAAATATACTCGCTGTTGAGGAAACGCCTGATTGATGTCCCTCGCTGTCAGTCCTCCCTTCTTCTCCTTGTACTTTCCTAAGACGGTGTCCCTTGTAGATCTTCGTACAAATCTGACAACTATAGATGGTGTTCTATTTCTTTGGAATGTCGGGACTCTATGGGCAGCTGAGACGTCCCCATCGCTGATGCCCACTCCAACGGAAGCTCCAATGTCCTTTATCAAGGCCATGATGTCTTCATTCGGAGTTACTGGTAGTCCGCTTATCTCTAAGTTGTCTTTTCTAGAGTATTGTTCCAGTGTTGTAATCTTGTCTTTCAGTGTAGATACTTGACGAGTAAGGCCAGCATTCGCAGTTCGAAGATCTTCATTCTCCTTTTTTAGTACAGTAAATTCCTCTCTCATCTGCTTCATGAGATTATTAGACTCGTCTATTTTGTCAGAAACAAACTTGACAGCGTCAGACAGCTCAACAAACTCGTTCCTGAATCCTTTCAGCTCCGAGAAGATTTCTGATTTCATTTCTTCAAGCACTCTCGTAAGGAAATCCGTGGTAATTGCCTGACTTGTTACCGAACTAACACTACTATGGGTGGATGATGTATTTCGGCAATCTTTACATTTCCAGTTGCGTTGGGAACGTGTCTTAACACCATCCATGTCATCCTTAATACATTTAGCATGAAACACCCTCCCACACTTCCCGGCACATTTCAAACTGTCCAAATCAGAGCACTGATGATCACATACACCACAGTTGGACGACATTATAAATAACAATAATAGCTTGTCATAAAATTGTAAAGTCGAACACGCAGGTAGTTAGACAGCTCGGCTTGCACGGACGTGTTAGGTAGGAGCGATTCGGCGATGTCTTATCTGCACGGCCGCTACAGCCAGACTGCAATGTGGCAATATACCACATTGCCATTGACAGTTTCCTTATATCTTGCTCTACATCAGCTCTACTACGATGGAGATAAATTATATCCAAGCTTCAATCTCCCAGAGAAGGGCGAAGCCCTACTTACAATGGGGTGACACTATGTAATCCCTGAGGTCACATTGTGCAATTAAATTATATACCACATTGCCATTGACAGTTTCCTTATATCTTGCTCTACATCAGCTCTACTACGATGGAGATAATTTACATCCAAGCTTCAATCTCCCAGAGAAGGGCGAAGCTCTACATACACTGGGGTGACATTACGTAATCCCTGAGGTCACATTGTGCAGTTTAATTATATACTACATTGCCATTGACAGTTTCCTTATATCTTGCTCTACATCAGCTCTACTACGATGGAGATAAATTACATCCAAGCTTCAATCTCCCAGAGATGGGTGAATCCCTACTTACACTGAGGTGTCACTATGTAATCCCTGAGGTCACATTGTGCAGTTTAATTATATACCACATTGCCATTGACAGTTTCCTTATATCTTGCTTACATCAGCTCTACTACAATGGAGATAAATTACATCTAAGCTTCAATCTCCCAGAGAAGGGCGAAGTCCTACTTACAATGGGGTGACACTATGTAGGCCCTGAGGTCACATTGTGCAGTTTAATTATATACCATATCGCCCTTGACACTTTCCATATATCATGCTCTACATCAGCTCTACTACGATGGAGATAAATTACATCCAAGCTTCAATCTCCCAGAGATGGGTGAATCCCTACTTACACTGAGGTGTCACTATGTAATCCCTGAAGTCACATTGTGCAGTTTAATTATATACCACATTGCCATTGACAGTTTCCTTATATCTTGCTTACATCAGCTCTACTACAATGGAGATAAATTACATCCAAGCTTCAATCTCCCAGAGAAGGGCGAAGCCCTACTTACAATGGGGTGACACTATGTAGGCCCTGAGGTCACATTGTGCAGTTTAATTATATACCATATCGCCCTTGACACTTTCCATATATCATGCTCTACATCAGCTCTACTACGATGGAGATAAATTACATCCAAGCTTCAATCTCCCAGAGAAAGGCGAACCCCTACATACACTGAGGTGTCACTATGTAATCCCTGAGGTCACATTCTGTAGTTTAATTATATACCACATCGCCCTTGACACTTTCCATATATCATGCTCTACATCAGCTCTACTACGATGGAGATAAATTACATCCAAGCTTCAATCTCCTGAGAAGGGCGAAACCCTACTTACACTATGGTGTCACTATGTAATCCCTGAGGTCACATTGTGCAGTTTAATTATATACCACATTGCCATTGACAGTTTCCTTATATCTTGCTCTACATCAGCTCTACTACGATGGAGATAAATTACATCCAAGCTTCAATCTCCCAGAGAAGGGCGAAGCCCTACTTACAATGGGGTGACACTATGTAATCCCTGAGGTCACATTGTGCAGTTTAATTATATACCACATTGCCATTGACAGTTTCCTTATATCTTGCTCTACATCAGCTCTACTACGATGGAGATAAATTACATCCAAGCTTCAATCTCCCAGAGATGGGTGAATCCCTACTTACACTGAGGTGACACTATGCAATCCCTGAGGTCACATTGTGCAGTTTAATTATATACCACATTCCCATTGACAGTTTCCTTATATCTTGCTCTACATCAGCTCTACTACGATGGAGATAAATTACATCCAAGCTTCAATCTCCCAGAGAAGGGCGAAGCCCTACTTACACTGAGGTGTCACTATGTAATCCCTGAGGTCACATTGTGCAGTTTAATTATATACCACATTGCCATTGACAGTTTCCTTATATCTTGCTCTACATCAGCTCTACTACGATGGAGATAAATTACATCCAAGCTTCAATCTCCTGAGTAGGGCGAAGCCCTACTTACACTGAGGTGTCACTATGTAATCCCTGAGGTCACATTGTGCAGTTTAATTATATACCACATCGCCATTGACAATTTCCCTATGTCTTGCTCTACATCAGCTCTACTACGATGGAGATAAATTACATCCAAGCTTCAATCTCCTGAGAAGGGCGAAGCCCTACTTACACTGAGGTGTCACTATGTAATCCCTGAGGTCACATTGTGCAGTTTAATTATATACCACATTGCCATTGACAGTTTCCTTATATCTTGCTCTACATCAGCTCTACTACGATGGAGATAAATTACATCTAAGCTTCAATCTCCCAGAGATGGGTGAATCCCTACTTACACTGAGGTGACACTATGCAATCCCTGAGGTCACATTGTGCAGTTTAATTATATACCACATTGCCATTGACAGTTTCCTTATATCTTGCTCTACATCAGCTCTACTACGATGGAGATATATTACATCCAAGCTTCAATCTCCCAGAGAAGGGCAAAGCCCTACATACACTGGGGTGACATTACGTAATCCCTGAGGTCACATTGTGCAGTTTAGTTATATACCACATCGCCATTGACAATTTCCCTATGTCTTGCTCTACATCAGCTCTACTACGATGGAGATAAATTACATCCAAGCTTCAATCTCCAAGAGATGGGTGAATCCCTACTTACAATGGGGTGACACTACGTACTCCCTGAGGTCACATTGTGCAGTTTAATTATATACCACATCACCCTTGACACTTTCCATATATCATGCTCTACATCAGCTCTACTACGATGGAGATAAATTACATCCAAGCTTCAATCTCCTGAGAAGGGCGAAGCCCTACTTACACTGAGGTGTCACTATGTAATCCCTGAGGTCACATTGTGCAGTTTAATTATATACCACATTGCCATTGACAGTTTCCTTATATCTTGCTCTACATCAGCTCTACTACGATGGAGATAAATTACATCCAAGCTTCAATCTCCCAGAGAAGGGCGAAGCCCTACATACACTGGGGTGACTTTACGTAATCCCTGAGGTCACATTGTGCAGTTTAATTATATACCACATCGCCATTGACAATTTCCCTATGTCTTGCTCTACATCAGCTCTACTACGATGGAGATAAATTACATCCAAGCTTCAATCTCCCAGAGAAAGGCGAACCCCTACATACACTGAGGTGTCACTATGTAATCCCTGAGGTCACATTCTGCAGTTTAATTATATACCACATCGCCCTTGACACTTTCCATATATCATGCTCTACATCAGCTCTACTACGATGGAGATAAATTACATCCAAGCTTCAATCTCCTGAGAAGGGCGAAGCCCTACTTACACTATGGTGTCACTATGTAATCCCTGAGGTCACATTGTGCAGTTTAATTATATACCACATTGCCATTGACAGTTTCCTTATATCTTGCTCTACATCAGCTCTACTACGATGGAGATAAATTACATCCAAGCTTCAATCTCCCAGAGAAGGGCGAAGCCCTACTTACAATGGGGTGACACTATGTAATCCCTGAGGTCACATTGTGCAGTTTAATTATATACCACATTGCCATTGACAGTTTCCTTATATCTTGCTCTACATCAGCTCTACTACGATGGAGATAAATTACATCCAAGCTTCAATCTCCCAGAGATGGGTGAATCCCTACTTACACTGAGGTGACACTATGCAATCCCTGAGGTCACATTGTGCAGTTTAATTATATACCACATCGCCATTGACAATTTCCCTATGTCTTGCTCTACATCAGCTCTACTACGATGGAGATAAATTACATCCAAGCTTCAATCTCCTGAGAAGGGCGAAGCCCTACTTACACTGAGGTGTCACTATGTAATCCCTGAGGTCACATTGTGCAGTTTAATTATATACCACATTGCCATTGACAGTTTCCTTATATCTTGCTCTACATCAGCTCTACTACGATAGAGATAAATTACATCTAAGCTTCAATCTCCCAGAGATGGGTGAATCCCTACTTACACTGAGGTGACACTATGCAATCCCTGAGGTCACATTGTGCAGTTTAATTATATACCACATTGCCATTGACAGTTTCCTTATATCTTGCTCTACATCAGCTCTACTACGATGGAGATATATTACATCCAAGCTTCAATCTCCCAGAGAAGGGCAAAGCCCTACTTACACTGAGGTGTCACTATGTAATCTCTGAGGTCACATTGTGCAGTTTAATTATATACCATATCGCCCTTGACACTTTCCATATATCATGCTCTACATCAGCTCTACTACGATGGAGATAAATTACATCCAAGCTCAATCTCCTGAGAAGGGCGAAGCCCTACTTACACTGAGGTGTCACTATGTAATCCCTGAGGTCACATTGTGCAGTTTAATTATATACCACATTGCCATTGACAGTTTCCTTATATCTTGCTCTACATCAGCTCTACTACGATGGAGATAAATTACATCCAAGCTTCAATCTCCCAGAGAAGGGCGAAGCCCTACTTACACTGGGGTGACACTACGTAATCCCTGAGGTCACATTGTGCAGTTTAATTATATACCACATCGCCATTGACAATTTCCCTATGTCTTGCTCTACATCAGCTCTACTACGATGGAGATAAATTACATCCAAGCTTCAATCTCCCAGAGAAGGGCGAAGCCGTACATACACTGGGGTGACATTACGTAATCCCTGAGGTCACATTGTGCAGTTTAATTATATACCACATTGCCATTGACAGTTTCCTTATATCTTGCTCTACATCAGCTCTACTACGATGGAGATAAATTACATCCAAGCTTCAATCTCCCAGAGATGGGTGAATCCCTACTTACACTGAGGTGTCACTATGTAATCCCTGAGGTCACATTGTGCAGTTTAATTATATACCACATTGCCATTGACAGTTTTCTTATAACTTGCTCTACATCAGCTCTACTACGATGGAGATAAATTACATCCAAGCTTCAATCTCCCAGAGAAGGGTGAAGCCCTACTTACAATGGGGTGACATTACGTAATCCCTGAGGTCACATTGTGCAGTTTAATTATATACCACATTGCCATTGACAGTTTCCTTATATCTTGCTCTACATCAGCTCTACTACGATGGAGATAAATTACATCCAAGCTTCAATCTCCCAGAGAAGGGCGAAGCCCTACATACACTGGGGTGACATTACGTAATCCCTGAGGTCACATTGTGCAGTTTAATTATATACCACATTGCCATTGACAGTTTCCTTATATCTTGCTCTACATCAGCTCTACTACGATGGAGATAAATTACATCCAAGCTTCAATCTCCCAGAGATGGGTGAATCCCTACTTACACTGAGGTGTCACTATGTAATTCCTGAGGTCACATTGTGCAGTTTAATTATATACCACATTGCCATTGACAGTTTCCTTATATCTTGCTTACATCAGCTCTACTACAATGGAGATAAATTACATCTAAGCCTCAATCTCCCAGAGAAGGGCGAAGCCCTACTTACACTGAGGTGACACTATGTAATCCCTGAGGTCACATTGTGCAGTTTAATTATATACCACATTGCCATTGACAGTTTCCTTATATCTTGCTCTACATCAGCTCTACTACGATGGAGATAAATTACATCCAAGCTTCAATCTCCCAGAGATGGGTGAATCCCTACTTACACTGAGGTGACACTATGTAATCTCTGAGGTCACATTGTGCAGTTTAATTATATACCACATTGCCATTGACAGTTTCCTTATATCTTGCTCTACATCAGCTCTACTACGATGGAGATAAATTACATCCAAGCTTCAATCTCCCAGAGATGGGTGAAAATCTACTTACACTGAGGTGTCACTATGTAGGCCCTGAGGTCACATTGTGCAGTTTAATTACATACCACATTGCCATTGACAGTTTCCTTATATCTTGCTCTACATCAGCTCTACTACGATGGAGATAAATTACATCCAAGCTTCAATCTCCCAGAGATGGGTGAATCCCTACTTACACTGAGGTGACACTATGTAATCCCTGAGGTCACATTGTGCAGTTTAATTATATACCACATTGCCATTGACAGTTTCCTTATATCTTGCTCTACATCAGCTCTACTACGATGGAGATAAATTACATCCAAGCTTCAATCTCCCAGAGATGGGTGAATCCCTACTTACACTGAGGTGACACTATGTAATCTCTGAGGTCACATTGTGCAGTTTAATTATATACCACATTGCCATTGACAGTTTCCTTATATCTTGCTCTACATCAGCTCTACTACGATGGAGATAAATTACATCCAAGCTTCAATCTCCCAGAGATGGGTGAATCCCTACTTACACTGAGGTGACACTATGTAATCCCTGAGGTCACATTGTGCAGTTTAATTATATACCACATTGCCATTGACAGTTTCCTTATATCTTGCTCTACATCAGCTCTACTACGATGGAGATAAATTACATCCAAGCTTCAATCTCCCAGAGGTGGGTGAATCCCTACTTACACTGAGGTGACACTATGTAATCTCTGAGGTCACATTGTGCAGTTTAATTATATACCACATTGCCATTGACAGTTTCCTTATATCTTGCTCTACATCAGCTCTACTACGATGGAGATAAATTACATCCAAGCTTCAATCTCCCAGAGATGGGTGAATCCCTACTTACACTGAGGTGACACTATGTAATCCCTGAGGTCACATTGTGCAGTTTAATTATATACCACATTGCCATTGACAGTTTCCTTATATCTTGCTCTACATCAGCTCTACTACGATGGAGATAAATTACATCCAAGCTTCAATCTCCTGAGAAGGGCGAAGCCCTACTTACAATGGGGTGACATTACGTAATCCCTGAGGTCACATTGTGCAGTTTAATTATATACCATATCGCCCTTGACACTTTCCATATATCATGCTCTACATCAGCTCTCTTACGATGGAGATAAATTACATGCAAGCTTCAATCTCCTGAGAAGGGCGAAGCCCTACTTACACTGAGGTGTCACTATGTAATCCCTGAGGTCACATTGTGCAGTTTAATTATATACCACATTGCCATTGACAGTTTCCTTGTATCTTGCTCTACATCAGCTCTACTACGATGGAGATAAATTACATCCAAGCTTCAATCTCCCAGAGATGGGTGAATCCCTACTTACACTGAGGTGTCACTATGTAATCCCTGAGGTCACATTGTGCAGTTTAATTATATACCACATTGCCATTGACAGTTTCCTTATATCTTGCTCTACATCAGCTCTACTACGATGGAGATAAATTACATCCAAACTTCAATCTCCCAGAGATGGGTGAATCCCTACTTACACTGAGGTGACACTATGTAATCTCTGAGGTCACATTGTGCAGTTTAATTATATACCACATTGCCATTGACAGTTTCCTTATATCTTGCTCTACATCAGCTCTACTACGATGGAGATAAATTACATCCAAGCTTCAATCTCCCAGAGATGGGTGAATCCCTACTTACACTGAGGTGTCACTATATAGGCCCTGAGGTCACATTGTGCAGTTTAATTATATACCACATTGCCATTGACAGTTTCCTTATATCTTGCTCTACATCAGCTCAACTACGATGGATATAAATTACATCCAAGCTTCAATCTCCCAGAGAAGGGCGAAGCCCTACTTACAATGGGGTGACACTATGTAATCCCTGAGGTCACATTGTGCAGTTTAATTATATACCACATTGCCATTGACAGTTTTCTTATATCTTGCTCTACATCAGCTCTACTACGATGGAGATAAATTACATGCAAGCTTCAATCTCCTGAGAAGGGCGAAGCCCTACTTACAATGGGGTGACACTATGTAATCCCGGGGGTTACATTATCCTCTTTATATATACTATATCGATCCTTGGAACTATTCGTACATCTAGTTCTGCACGTACTTTATATACATATATTGCAGAAATGAAAAAAAACTATAAAAGTTTTAATATACAAAATTAACCATCACTTGATATGATTACATTCTTTATGGCCATATTTTGTATTTTTGTATAGTTTAGTCCAATAATTTATTCAGAGGTATATAGTCAGTACTCAAGCGAAAACTAAGATATACTTTTCTTGAAGAATTGAATCTGCAGGTGTCCTAAGAAATTATGTAAGTTTTAAGATTTATTTTTTAAAATGTCCATTATTCCTATTGACAGTTAGGGTGAGTAAACTGTTTCACATTTCAGGTACTAATATGATAAAGTCAAATTTCACTCATTGTGTCTGTGTTAACACCAATTTAAATATCACAGTTCAATAATTGAAGACATTTAAAGTTGTCCCGTTGTATACAGTAGTAGTATATGGATAAATTTTACATATAGAGAGATGCTTTTTGAAATGTCTACTTAAAATTAAGCAAATTAGGGCAAAACTTTATGAGGGCTGTATTTTACATAAGAAAACACCCCTTTGAAGTCTACAAAGTGGTCTTTTCAACGCATACTTTATCTTATAAAAACACCGCGTACTAAGTGTTACTAAAAATAATAGCAGTATGTTTAAATTTTAATCCATAGATATTAATACAAGTGAATTACATATAATCGATCTGAAATACTCCATGATACTACCATCATCACATTCCGGGTATGAATTCTCCACATAAACCAATATTGTTACACTTCACTGGACTAATTGCCAACTATTGGCTCTTGATGTAGTTTCCACTACTAAAATGATTAATCAGCTTGCTTTGGTTGAACGAATAATCGTTTTATTAAATGTATTTGTGTATAAATACAATTCTCAAATACTTAAAAATATTATTTTGTTGATGAAATTAATTTATATTTGACACCATTACCTAAAAAGAATATAAATAATGTGAAATATGTTTAATTTAATAATATATATAAACCA
>JAQJVL010008780.1:0-18437 GCA_035578905.1 Stictocephala bisonia
AATTATCTGTGGGCAGTATTTTTATTTTGTTCCAAATATATTTTTGTATACTGTAACAAAATTTGATACTAATATGTATCATACAAGCTGAAAAAAAGTTTTACTGTAATAAGTACAAGTTATAAAAAATTAACGTAATGTCCTGATTTGTAAAAACCGGAGCACTACTACGTCCACTGTCATCAGGATAATACGTGGGGTCCTCATCACTGTCGTCGTCAAATATAGCTGATGAATCAGAAAATAGTTCCTCATCAGATAGATCGTAATTTAGCTGCCTATCTACTTCACTTTGTCTATCGGCGATGTTTTCACGATCCATTTCGACAAAACACTAGCTTACTAAGTTGAATAAACTATAAACTTAACTATTTACACTAAAAATTAGAAAAACAACGCATAATAACACAAACAAACTCTATCCATTACAGTAAACACAAAGTAAACAGTGTAACATAACCATACAGTAGCGATTGAGTAGTAAACAGTGACCGCAACAATCGCGCGCCAAAAGTCAGCTGAGCGCCTCGTGTTTGCTCAGTGGAGAATAAAAACAAGACACATACGTTTCGTAATTTTTTTGTGAAATTAGTATATTTGACTTCAATGTATACTCTAATACCAATACTAGTCGAAATCCGCGGGAAAAAACCCGTGGAAATTTAATATTTAAATTAACACGTGGCGACGATGAGATCGTCGCCTGGGATTTTTCGACAGTTTTTCGGCGACGATGTCATCGTCGCCTGGGATTCTTAGTACACACTTCTGGCGACGATGTCATCGTCGCCTGGGATCCAAAGGGTTAAAACTTTGGATAAAAGGTTGCCCTGGGGTCAAATAAAACAGAAATGTTATGTAAATATAGGATGTAGCCATACGATTAAATCACATATTAAAAGCCACTTACGATAATTTTACGCAACATAAAACATACTGGTCATAAGATATTGTTTAATCAGACTGTAAATTTATAACCGTTTCATGATGGTACTGTTTGAAACATTCATTAAATGATAAGTCCAAAAAGGATTACATTTAAAAAGTTACATGTATGATGTTTTATTTATAACTTCAATATACATTTACTATACTTTGTTTTTGAAAATCATATAAAAACTTGAAGTGAAGCTAGTCACCGCCAGTGTGCTACACACGCTTGAGGTTGGACATCAAGTTTGTTGCAACAATCGTCAGAATATTAAAACCCTAAACCATTTTAATATTTCCAACCATGATAAGCTGATAACGATCAGTGAGTTGGGCCCTTTGGTACGTGTAGTTCAGTTGAATTTATTAAGTTTTGCCTTTAATAAAGATTTTTACCAAATTTTTTAACAATTAAATTTATCAGATTTAAATTATTTAACCCTCCAAGTGATAACGACACGGTCCGTGTCGTTATTACGCCCTTGTGAAGTGATAACGACACGGAGCGTGTCGTTTCGTAAACGCGCCCTACCGTCACTATTTATAGTCCGATCCGGTTATTTTTTATACTAAACTAAAGCAGAATAGTTATATTTATCATTCCTCTATGCCGTTCAAACACTAACAGTGATGGAAAATATGGAAAGGAAAATTTATTTACATGAAGTCACATTTTTCTACATTTTCTGACTTTACCATTTTTTGTTTTGTCGTGCTATAGTAATCACTTTTTTGTACATAAGAGCTATTGTTATATATCATTCTTTTCAGTATGAAATTTGAAATCTTTTGTATATCTTGGAATTTCTATAATAACTTATTATAAAAAACTCTGGGAGCTCAAAAATGAAAAAAAAAATTGGAAAATTTTTTTTATGATACTTACACGGTGATATCTTCATAAAAATGTAAGGTAAGGTTTATTTTATTTTTGCATCTTATAAAGAATTTAATTTTGAACATTTTGATATATAACATGTTATATATAAGGCCTTGTTTCAATTTATTATGTAATTATCAAAATAAGTCTACGCGACAGCGAAAAATGGGCTATCACTGAGGAGAAAAATGATCATCACTTGTAGGGTTAAAGAATAAAAATTAAAAATTGGAGATAGCTAAAAAACAAGCAAATATTATTTGAAGTTATAGGATTGTTTCTATAAATGGAGTAATAAATTTGCAAGATAAATCAGAATAGGATTTTTGAACTTTCATTATTATATTTACCAGACAATGGATATTTTGTTAACAATATTCCCTGGCAGTGATTCCAAATGGTTTGGAGTTTTGACAGTAATCAAGAGATTTTTTTCTTGCTTACTCTTACTCCCATGGCCATGGATGCCCAAGAAGGGATTTGGTCTCATTAACCAACAATTAATCACCACCTATCTCAGTAAACCACCTCTTCATCTGTTTTCTCCATCTGCCATATTTCATGTCTTGACGTTTTCTTGGGCCTCCCATCGGGGTTTTCCCGTAGATGTCCCAAACTTACATCTTTCAAGAGTGACGCATTTTCTCTACTCAGTATATGACCAGCCCATTATAGTCTTCTTGATCTTACTAGTGCCACCACATCCACTATCCACATATAGTTCTCCTATTTCTTTATTATGCTTTTTATCTACATTCTCCGTTTTCTATAGTTGGTTCAAATATTTTTCTTATGATCTTGTTTACAAATACAAATATTTTCTGTTATTCTTTCTTATTTAATATCCATGTCTCAGAGCCATACATTATTACTGGTTTTGTATGGTCTGGTATATTCTTATTTTTGTTCTTTGTGACGTAAGAAATTTGTTACAAGAATACATGCATTTATTTGTGTGAGGCTGTGATTTATTTCAAGTTCTTTACTATTGTAATTTGTAATTATTGTTGGCAGATGACATAGCTGGGAGTTCACACAAAGTGACAGTTCAACTCAAAAATCGTTGTTCGTTTAGCACTGCCCAGGGAACACATGCAGCTTAAGGTTTGCTGCGGACACGAACAACATCATCCCCTCAAACCAAGCTCAAACTATGGATCACATTGTTAATGGTGGCCCATTGTGTTATTTTCAGGGGAGATTATCTGGTCTTCATTCAATTGGATAAGCAGGTGTTGAATGTGTACGAAACCTGGATTTAGCTCTGTGACGGGAGATCAATATTTAGACACTTAAGACACTAGTACTTTTTGGTGTGTATTTTGTTTTATTTAGCTATTGTTTATTGGTCTAATTTCTTATTACCTTCTTATTTTGGAAGCTGGCTTATGAAAGCCATACAATACATATTTGTTATTATTAACCCTAAGTATTTAAATGGTACAACCTTTTCAAAATTGTGCCATTCTACAGTAGTGTAATTTATAGTTTTGTTCTTTTGTCTTGAAAAATGCGTGTATTTAGTTTTTTATGATTTATTTTTAGTCCTATTTACTCTGTTTATAGAATGAACACTATTCGATTCCTTCAGTCCTGCCTGGTTTCTGTTGGTATGATAACGCCATCTGCATATTCAAGTACCTTTAGTTTTATATCTGGTTTCATTCCTATGTTAGCCCATCTCACTTCTTGTAGAGCATACTCTAGTGCTACATTGAATAGTATTGGTGAAAGTTGGTCTGCTTGCCTTACTGCGGTATTTTCATCAAAACTCTTTGAAAGTTCTCTCCGTCTAATGCATGGATCCATCGAGCGTCATCTCCATAAACTTTATCAATTTCTGGAGATCCCAAACTTTTCTAGTTTTGGAATTTGTTTAGCTGGTCTTAATTGGTTTAAATTGGACTATGGTTAGGAATTAATATTTATTTGAAAATGCTACAAGGATTTTCCCAATTACAATATAGCATTAAGTTTTAAATAATATGCATGATTAATAATCAGTTCATCTTTAATAATTCTTCATAACAAAACACTAACTTGTCACAAAATCAACATATCCAAGTATTCACCAGGGAGACTTATTAAACCCTAAATAACTCAGCTAATAAGTTAAGATGTAATAGTTAACAAAAAACAATAAATTAATAAAGAAGACAAGAGAATAATAAATAGACAATAATAAACTCAATAAAATAACAATAAATCAATAAACAAGACAGGATAACAATAAATAGATAATAATAAACTATAACAAGCTTATGCTAGTACCTATTCAATAAATGATACAAATACTATCTCAAAAAATATATTAATAAAAAACATATATAACAACAATACCACTACTGAAGTACAAATAGACAAGTAAACAACAAATATTCATCATCAAGTTATATTCAATAAGTATTATTATTCAATTGTATGTTCCTACATAATGTTCTAATAAAATATGTCTACAATAGAAAACGAACATTGGTTGTAAAGCCTCATCATCCTATTTATTGGCGAGTTTATACAGTATATGTGTCACAAAATCAGTGTTGAAATTGTATTAATGACTGTCAATTTAGGACCAGTTTGTACAGACTCTCATCTGACGGTTATTTTAGATGTTGTAAGAGTAGGTCTGGGCTGATGCATAGTAACCCAAAGTAAATATATATGAAGGCTGTCCATAAATTAAGGTCTCCAACAAGCTCCCCTTACGACAGAGCAAGCTAGTGTAAATATGACAACAGTGACTTATCCATCGCTTCCCCCAGCACTATTCCAGTCAGTCTCCACTCCTCTGCGATGCTCAATCTTGGCTTAGCAACAGTTGATGGAAGGGAAAATCATGTTCCCCCAGGTGTGAATTGCAGTATCTGATTAGATTGCAGTGGTTTAAGGGGTCAACCACTGTTGAAATCCATCACCAATTGACCTATGTGTATGAAGAGAATTGTTAAGACGTAAAAAATAGAAGAAAGTTTTGCTTTGAGATCGGCATATGACTGTGTGAGAGATTGCCGAAGAGATAGAGGACATCTCTAATTCTACCATGAACAAGATTTTGTTGTTCAAAATCTTGAGTGTGAAAAAATCCTGAAACGATGCAAAAAGTGCATTTCTCATGACAGGGGTTGTGTTGAAAAATATCTGAATGTCTGAGTTTTCATAATCAGTAATTGGTTAATTATGTTTATTTTTTGAAAAAAACATTGGAGACCTTAATTTACAGATAACCCTCGTACTATTGGAGAATGTAAAACAAGACATTTAACAGTGAAGCTGTATTCAATTCAATTCATTTATTTATCAAAGTTTTACAACATGCGATCTCAACAAGCCAACATGGCTTGTCATTGGGTGTCGATAATATATACACACAAATTTTACAATATAAGAATAAGAAAAAAATAAAATTTGGTATATTAAACAAGAAAAAACTATTTGATATATCTTGACTATAAATAGCTGTCAAATTACTTTTATAGCTAAATCTTTCTGAGTTTAATATGATTTTTTTCATTTATAGAAGTAGTCTTTTAATTAGCATAATACGTGTTGGTACATATACAGTACAAGTAAACGTCACAAAACACAAAATATATTACAATACAAGTACAGAATGCACAAATATATCAAAATACAAGCACAAAATACACAAATATGGTACTTTTATAGAAGTGTTATTATTAAACGTTCTCCTTCTACGAGCAGGAGACTCTTACCGGCTTCAAGTGGATGGGTACACGCAGTCACGAGTTGATCACCCAAGGCAAAACAGTGCTGTTTGCATTTGAGGAGTCCATTGGTTTCATGTGTGGGACAGGTGTGCTGGACAAGGATGGAGTCAGCGCAGCAGTGAGAGTCACAGAGCTGGCCTCCTTCCTTCAGAGCAACCAGGGTCTCACGCTCTCTGAAAAACTCAACTACATCTACTCTTTGTAAGGATCAATTAGTTTTCATTTAATCAGTTACTGTTTGGAGTTTGTAAAATTAACTCTACAGGATTAAACTAATTAGTCTTTGTTTTCTAAAGGTAATGAATAAACTTGTCATTAATCACATTTTAACATTATTGCACGTCAAATTGAAATAAATTTCTCCACTGTTGAAGTCATTAAAACGGTTAAGTTATTTTCTCTGTTCCACATCAACTCAACCATTCATGTACGGTGGTATTTACTTACACCTTCAAACCTTTCACTTTCAGTAGTATTGAAGGTAAATACTAATGTGGTAGTTTCAATACCACTGTACGTGTATGGGTGGCTGGGTGGGTCAATACCACTGTTTGTATATGGGTGGGTCGGTGGGTCAATAGCATTGTACGTGTATAAATCCTATAAACTAATACCAACAAGTTTAGCACTAGCAGATATGTCATAGTGGTAAAACCAAAATTTGGGATTGAATTTTTGAAAATTGTAAGCTTGAAAAATACCAGGTGTTTTTCCAGTGAATCTGCCGAAGAATGCCAGGCCTTTTTCAAGCCACCCTTAATATCACTGTATGTTTATGGAAGGGTCAATATCACTGTATGTATGGGAGGGTAAGTCAATATCACTGTACGTTTATGGGAGGATGGGTGGTTCAATACTACTGTATGTGTATGGGTGAGCAGCTGATATTTCATTATTAAATTTTAACTTGGAACCATTTTAATAATACCATTAGTGATTAAATTAATTTTTTTTTTAATTGTGAGGGCACATAATTCAATATCAAGCTAAAAACGAGAAAAACTGACTAGTGATGTTGACTTCACAGACGCTATTTTGTCATGTCACCACATCTCTAATCATGAGCCCGGGGCTTGAGTACCCGCGGAATGACAGTTCTAATGCAATTGCACCAATCACCTTTTTGCACTCACTGAGATCTTCAGACCTCACAGTCTCCTTGGCCACAGGAGATGGAGACTTAAACACTAAACCACCCAGGGTGTGACATGGCATAGGCCAAAACCAGTTCAAAACAGCTGGAGAACTTTGCAGTAGAATCACATTTTTGTTTCACACTGTAGATGGCAACTTATTACTAGAAAAGAAAACAAATCCACTTTCAGACCTTAATATATTAATACCTAAGAGCCTACATTTGTCGGTGACTCTTAACACAGTTTAATGTGCAATTTCCACTGCTAATACGTAATACACCAACATTTATAGATTTAGTTAGGCACTTAAACAAAGTTAAGAGTGGTGGTAGGAGATGTATGATAAAGATCCATAAGCAATATTAACAAGCAATACAGATGTTAAACTCATAGTTACAACTTTGACCTTGATCCACAATCTTAAGTGTAAGTTATGTTCAACTACATATACAACAATATCTAGTGGATTGATATTTTTTATCATTATCTTACACTTTTTGAGTTGGCAACAGATTGACAGCAACATTTAAGCAATTCTACATTTTACAATATACTATATTATTTTAAACAATACAATAAATAATGTTAAGTTATTGATACAATGATTAACGTGTGGGTTATTTTAATATGTGCTATATGAATGCAAGCTTCCTGCCCTCCACTGTTGCCAAATAGCCCAGGTCACTAAAGGCAATGCTGAACGTTGCTGGCTATTTCTGAACTTCCTAAGACATGTTTACTTATCTTTAAATTATTTTATTCAGTTATTTCAAGCAAGTACATTGTGCTTGACATGTGTCACAGTGTCCAGTGTGACACTGTACTTAAATTTATTTAATCTGGCAGCATTGCTTTGAGCTCCAGACTTGCATTGATATGTCTGGCCGCATATGTAGATCCTTTTCAGTATTTATTATTGAAGTGTTTCAAATAACTTAAAGGGGGATCTCTTTCAAAATTTGAGATAGTTTGCTATCTGGTTCAGAATTTGTGCTCTGCAAAAAACTTGTTTTATTACTTATCTACCCCAACATAACCTATCAGTTGCCCTGAAAAAAATTAATATTAAAAATTAACAAGCCTAGTGTGTTTAGCTTGAGGCTAAACCGTTCTAAACCTCTTGTAGCTCTTATTCAACGTAATAATACCAACTCAACAACCCCCATAAATACCCACCAATACACTTTCAGGTGCTGTTTTAAGGAGGGTGTGTGGGCCAAACGAGTTTTGTGAGGAAGGAGAAGTGGCCATAAATGCTTTGTTGAGAGGGTGGGTGGGCCGTGCGGGTTTTGTGAGGAAGGAGAGGTGCCCATAAATGCTGTATTAAGGAGAGTGTATGAGCTGTACATTTTTTCTAATGTGTATTTTAAAATGAAATCAAGATTTGGGTTGGTTACATTTGTTTGCAACGTTACTTCAAAAAGGTAAATATGTGTCAAATCAACATTTCCACCGATTCTCTGAGATATTGTAATAAATCATCATCTAGTGGATGTAATAGAACAAAAATATAATAGGGAGGAGGGCATCAGCAAACTTACTTGA
Source organism: Stictocephala bisonia (assembly GCA_035578905.1). NCBI lineage: Eukaryota > Metazoa > Arthropoda > Insecta > Hemiptera > Membracidae > Stictocephala > Stictocephala bisonia. The sequence goes on from JAQJVL010008780.1 coordinate 8,220, forward strand.
GAACAGTGTCCACTAAACACATTAAACATATATTAACACACAAAAAATCAAGTTTTCTAAAATAAAATACTTAAGGTTATACTTTCATTCTAAATTTTAAATAAAAATGTTTGTATGCGTTTTGAAATTCTGTAAGTTATTTTTTAATGTTTTATTTGTTAATTTTTAGCTATGGTTACCATATCACAGAAAATTCATATTACATATGTCACGACCCAGAAGTAATAAAGAGACTGTTTGACCGGCTGCGGAACTTTGGTGAATCTCCTGATAATGTAAGTACTATGCAATCAGTTACGATTCAATTTAAAAACATGTGGCATATGATAATTCCTTGAACCATACATTATATTCTAGCACAAATTTTGGAGGTGCTTTAACCCAAGTGTATACAGTACAGAACCTAAAAGTGATGAGGGATATTGGAAAATTCTTTAAGCATTTGATGAAAAATTCATAAAAGAATAATAACTATTACAAAGGTATAACATATTATATATCGCTGAAATAAAAAAAAGAACACAAAATAAAGTAATATTAATAAAATAAAAATCTTAATTAATAAAATTTCCTTTTGTCCGTGAACACAATTTTTTACTTTTCAAAGTTTGTACTACCATTACAAAATTTAGGATAAACATAAAAACAATTCCAAAATATATAAATAATTGTAGAGAATTTCATGAGCCTGAATATAAGGAAAAGTTACAGTAGTCAATTTCATAAAAATAAAAAAATTGTTACATTATACCTAACTGTACACACTATTTTTAATCTGTATATATGAGAGGTCTAATGTGTCTTCAATATCACTACTTTTACTGACACGATTGGGTTTTTCTAATATGTTTCTTATAATGACAAATCCCAATTCTATGCACATTATTATTATAATTTATTTATCACTAACAACTGACCAAATAAAAGCAGAACTGTTTGAATACTGCTAAGCAACTAATGGCAACAGAAATCCACTGCAGACAATAGCAACATAAAAGTTTGTAAAATTTTAATTTTTTCTACTAACAGGATTGATTAAATTGAGGTAATAAAATAAAATGTGTCGCCTTTTTATTCATACCCATATAGAACAAAAATAAAATTGCTCTTGCATTATGAATCCAAAATACAACTGTTTTAAGTTAACTCTGCAAAAAGATCAACAATCGTATTACAGTATATCACTTGAGCCACCAAAAAAGATTAATGCATCAACTTTTATCACCTGCAGGAAGATTAAGGGAAAACAATTAGTTTAAGTTTCTAAATTTCCATAATTGTATAATATAAAAACAAATATTGCAGCAATAAAACAATAATTCTGTTTAAGACTAGAGTGAATTATGTCATAGTAAATTAATCTGTGAGGTAGGAGCCAGACAAAAAAGGATACCCTGGTCCTCCAGGTTGGGGGTTGGGCATGGGGCCAACTACCCCACCCCATAAAAGAAAACACCAGTTCAGAAACGCCAAAAATTAGCCTCGGAAAAAGATGGATACACCGGACAAATACCCAAGCTACGTCACAAGGAGATGACTTTTGGTACGTGGAATGTTAGAACGATGTTAGTTCCAGGCAAGTTAGACATTGTTATGGAAGAAATAGAGAAATATGACATAGATGCCCTCGCTGTCCAAGAAACCAGATGGCCATTTAACGGAAACTGAATACAAAGAACTACACGTTATATTATAGCGGCATTGATGAGGGAAATCATTATGCTGGAGTAGGAATAGCTGTAAAAAAGAAGTTACTTGAATCTGTGATAACATTTAACCCTATAAATGAAAGGCTGTCCTGTATTAGATTTAAGGGAAAATTTCGAAACATACCTGTGATATCTTACTATGCCCCAACAGAGGGGGCAGACGATAATACCAAAGATGATTTCTATGATACCTTAGAACAAGTTATGTTAAACATTCCGTCCTATGACTTAAAAATACTGATGGGGGATGCAAATGCTAAAGTGGGAAATGAAGAAATTTGGAAGAAGTATACAGGTGGTAATAGTTTGCATGATAACAGTAATGATAATGGAATGAGGCTTATTAGCTTTGCAAGTTCCAGGAACATGAAGATAATGTCGACAAAATTTCCCCGAAAAGACATTTACAAAAGTACATGGACGTCTCCCAATGGTCAAACGAAAAATCAAATAGACCACATACTGGTTGAAGACAGATATAAAAGTTGCATCACTGATGTGAGAAGTAGGAGAGGTGCAGAGTGCGGAACAGACCATACACTAGTCATAGCCAAAATTAGACAAAAGTTATGTAAGGATAAAAGAGAGAAACAAAGAGCCAAGCCCTTAGTAGATATTAGTAATCTGAAGAACCAACACATAAAAGCAAAGTTTGAATTAGAGCTAAAAAATAGATTTGAAATACTCAACAACATGGAAAAAAGAAAATGAACAAATAGATATTAATGAGCGGTGGAACAAAATAAAAACTACGGTACAAACAACGATGAAAGAAGTAATAGGAACAAGGAAAGGATACAATAAGCCATGGTTCAATGAGGAGTGTAGAAATGCAATAGAAGAGAGGAAAAAGGCAAAACAGAAGTGGCTATTGAGTGAAACTCAAGAAAATAAAAACAATTACCAAATACTAAACCAGGAAGTGAATAGGAGACTAAGAACTGCAAAAAGGGAGTTCTTGAGAGAAAGAGCAGAAAAAGATAGAACAATGCTAAGGACTTCTATCGGACAGTACGTTTTTTTAAAAAAGGATTCACTCCAAACAGTTTTGGGATCAAAGATGCTCAAGGGAGAGTAACGTGCAATCAAGGAGAGTGCCTCAAAATATGGAAAGAATATTTTGAGAAACTCCTAAATGGGGAAACAAGCAATGATAGTGCGAATGAAACATATCAAAATGCACAACCATTCATTGAAGAACCGTCATTGGAAGAAGTAAAGGAAGCTATAGCGTCACTGAAGAATTGGAAGGCCCCAGGAGAAGATGGCATACCAATTGAAGCTTTAAAATGTGGAGGGAAGTCATTAAAGGAAGAGATTCATAAGCTCATTTTGAAAATTTGGAATGAAGAAAAATTACCAGATGAAAGGAAGGTAGCACTAATCGTACCAATTCATAAGAAAGGGGACAGACAGAACTGTAGCAACTATAGAGGAATATCTCTCATTAACGCTACATATAAAATTTTATCCAAAATCTTGAACAAGAGAACAGAGTATGGAGAAGAAATGCTGGGTGATCATCAGACAGGATTCAGAAGAGGTAAATCAACCACAGACCAACTGTTCATCTTAAAACAAGTCATCTCAAAGTACTGGGAATTTGACAAAACCACACATATCCTTTTTGTTGACTTCAAAAAAGCGTATGACAGTATAAACCGTAAACATCTTTGGGAAACACTTAAAGGATATGGAATAGAATACCAGAGAAATTAGTGAAGATGGCAGAGATTTGTATGGAAGAATAAAAATGTAAAGTAAAAATAAACAATGAATATTCAGAGACATTTGAAATAAACACTGGCGTAAGACAAGGAGATGGGTTATCACATTTACTGTTCAATCTGGCAATTGAAAACACACTAAAAAGAATAAAAAGTTTGAATGAGGGTCTGTGGATGGACGCAAAGATCAAATTATTGGCTTTTGCAGATGATGTAGCCTTATTAGCCGAAAACGAGGACGGTCTCAAACGTCTGGCTGAGGAGCTCATTACTCAAGCAAAAATAATAGGCTTAGAAATCAATGAGGAAAAACCAAATATCTTAAAATAGAACGGAATGCATTAGAAAGAGAGCAGGTTTTAGAAGTGAATCCATATAAATTCAATAGTTGTGAAAAATTCAAACACCTTGGTGTCACTATTGATCAACAAAATAAAGAAGAAACAGAAATTGAAACAAGGTTACTGAACTGAAATAGGTGCTATTGGGCCTTAGGAAAAATTTTGAAAAGCAAAACCTTATCAAGAAGAACCAAAGAACAAATGTACAAGACAATTATAAGGCCAGTATTCCTATATGGCTCTGAGGTATGGACAATGAGCAAGAAAACAGAAAGGCGATTAGTAACCTTTGAAAATAAAGTATTAAGAGCAATATATGGGCCAGTGAAAGAAGAAGAACAATGGAGAATAAGGAAAAATCAGGAACTTAGAGAATTGTTTTTAAGGAAGCAGACATAGTAGCAGAAGGAAAATCAAGACGACTCAGATGGGCAGGCCATGTAAACAGAAGGGAGGAGGAATCTGTATTGAGAGGAGTAATGGAAGGAAAACCAGCAGGAAGAAGACCTTTAGGTCGACCAAGGCTGAGATGGAAAGATCAGGTGGTAAGGGATATGCGGAAAATGGGAGTGGAAGAAGAGATGATGCAAGACAGGAGGAAGTGGAGGCAAATTGTTGGCGAGGCCAAAAACCTTTTACGGTTTGAGTGGCCAACTAAGTAAGTAAGTAAGTAAATTAATCTGTATTTAAAAAGACATAAACAAGTAATACAAAAATATAATAAATTGTATTACTACTATTACTATTACTAGATTGTAATAATAAAACATGTTGTGTAGGATGTTGTTAGAAGCAAGTTAAGTAAGACTGTTGTACTCAATAAAGGATGAAATAATCATTTAAAATTTATGAAGGAAAGAATCATCTGAATTTCCCTGTATATGACACCTGTACACATTAGATTATATAAAATAAAAACAAAGAAAGATGAATGTACACTACTCATTCAATCAAAACTAAAAAAATTGCAACATAATTATTTTTATTGTTTTGTGTAATCTAACCACACACCTCCTCAAATGTTGAAGCATTATGGTCTCATAAAAAGTACTGTAGATTTTTGTTTGAAATAAACATAATATAAGAAGTTGTCATGTATTCATCATTACAATAGTTAAACAAACACATTGCAAATTGCTATCTAAAGAACTGTGCATTGGGAGGTATCAACTGAAGGCACCTTTGAAATGTTCCAATGTTATTTACATCAATTTTTCTAAACTAAAAAAGAACTAGGTGTTTAATAAACGCTAAGATTTTGAAACTATTTTCTTGTTAAATAAAATGTATTTACTCATACTTGTTAAGTGCTTGACATCTTTAATGGTGTTTCTCTTGTTTTTAGTATCCAGAAGGTATATTAGACAACAAGTACCGAGTGGTGTCTGTGCGGGATCTAACCACTGGCTATGACTCAACAACAGCTGATCACAAGGCTACACTTCCTGTCTCCAAGTCTTGTCAGATGATTACATTTACCTTTCACAACGGTCTAGTAGCAACATTAAGAACCAGTGGAACAGAGCCCAAGATCAAATACTACACAGAGTTATGTGCATCCCCACAGCTTAAGTATGTATTTTTAATCTATAGTAAACATAAACCCGAACTAAATGGCATTTAGGATGGGTAATGTGGGAGAGATGAGAACTTCTGCCACCCTAGTTCTCTCCAATGGAAGTCTGCTGCAAGGTTCAGTCAAGTCTGTGTTAGTTTGTCAATGGGACACAGACTGCTGTTATTACATACATACATATCCTCTTCCGCTCCAGCTACTGCTGGGTCTGGATGTTCACTAAGCCTCTCCAATGGGGACGATCTTTCCAAATTTTTTCTTCTAGTACTGTCCGTCACTGTATTCCTTGTCTTGCAACATCTCACATCATCGTCTTCTTAGACTCCCTCTTGGCTTTCTTCCAATTAAAATTAGTTCTTCCATTTTCCTAAGTAGTCGATCCTTTTCCATTCTTTTTACACGGCCAAACCACCTTAATCTCATCTTCTCTACCCTTTCTCTCAAACTATTGTCAACAATTCCTCTTCTCAACTCCTCACTCCTTATCTTATCTCTCCTTGTCTTTCCCTTAATAGCTCTTATGAATCTCATCTCACTGGCTTGAACTGTGCCATTGTTTTTCTGTAATGTTCCATGTTTCTGATCCGTAGGTAACTATTGGACTAAAATATAATTTAAACATGGTAACTTTCTTTGGTATGTCATTGTTCCACACTAAGACCTTGATACTTGGGTAAAAGAATTTGCTCCCTTGCCTATTCTATTTATTATTATTACTAATTGGTCGGTAGCATAGTTGGTTCAATTCCAGCTTTATGTGCTAAAGGTTGTCAGTTCGATCCCAATCAGAGTCAATACATTTTGAGAAGGATCAGCTGATAATCACCGGCTGTTCATTTGTCATTGGGCTATTAATTAATGACACTTTCTAAGGAATAGTCGGCCTTAGTTTGTAACAATGACTACATTCGCCCATCTTCACTCATCACACTCATTCGAAATCCATATTCGCCCATATCTTGAGGATCGGCGTCTTATGAATAAATAAAAAAATTAAAAAAAATAAATACTCTATTTTAACGTCACTTGATATTACTGACCCTAAATATGTAAACTGATCTACTTTCTTTAATGCAGTTCCTTCCAGTAACAATGGTCTGTCCAGCATATTGTCCCTCCCAACAACAATTACTTCACTCTTTTTCTGACTTATAATCAAACCTCTACCCTTTATTATTCATGCCCAGTTATTCAACTGTTCTTGTAACCCCTGACTATTTTTTTCTGGCATTCTCTTATTTTTCATCGCCACCATAAACAGCCTCTTAAACCATTGCAACCCTATACCTCCTAGTACTTGTATCATATCCATTGAAATTTCATGTAGTCCAGCTGATGTACCTTTCTTCATACTTTTAACTGCTATCTCAAGATTCTATGTAATATCCTCTAACTCCCCTAGTTTTCCTTCATTCCTGGTTTCTCCATCATCTTCATCACTTGCTCCTGCATTCAGCAGGTCCTCAAAGTGTTTCTTCCATAATCTTTTAATTCCATTTTCATCCTTTATTATTCTGCCATTTTCATCTTCCATATCTTTTGCTTCTTCATTTGTTCTTTTCTTATTCCTCATCACCTTATAGAATCTTTTTTCCTTTATCCATATCATGACTTAATTTATTTATAAAATCCCCCATTTTCTTTTCTTTTCCTCTTTTAATCCTCAAAGGACTTGCCGAACAAGTAAGGAGGTAATTTCATTTTGCCATATACCATTGTTAAAATAAACGAATTCGTCCGATACAATACAGATCAATGTTTGCCACATTTGTGTACTACATTTATCCAATGCATCCATCAGTGGTATAGCAACAAATCTATAAAATTAATGTTCTTAGTTATAAAATGATTCTTTTATTATTCACCTAGCTGAAACAAGAAACAACTATGGACCGTTTGTTTGTTTAGAGACATTGACGAGGTGAAAGCAGTTCTCAAGGAGATGGTAAATGCAATCATCGAGGAGTGGCTACAGCCGAAGGTCAACAACCTAATTAGTAGGACTTATTAAAGCTTGCCATTAGTAAATAAGCTTTTTTATTGTTTTTAAGAATATGTTTAATGCTAATTAAGTTGTTTTGTAAGCTGTATACTAGTATAACTTTATTTTGCTTTATAAATGTGGCTTCAATTAGCTAATTGTTATTTTCCTGTACAATAGAGTCTCACTAATGGAATTTGATGGGACTGGGTCCTGCCTGGATTACCGAAAGTCTATGAAAAAAGTTAGGCTGACAATGGTGTTAAAATATTAAAACTATAATTTTTAATGTATTTATAATATAAAATGCCTTTCAGGCTCAACAAATGCATTGTGAAATGCTTCACGAAATAACTTTTACTAAAACATAAACATATACAAATTCTTCTCAGGAATAGACTCGAAGATCAGAATTTGTGAAAAAATTACTGAGAGAAACACAAAGCACAATAATTTTCCTCAAAGAGTCTTGGATAATTTTACTAAGCCTTAAACGTTAAAAAGTGTACAGGAAGTTCATACTAACAGATTCAGAATTAGTGAGACTCCTCTGTTACAAGGAACAAGATATTGTTCTAGAAGTAGTGTTATAAAAGTGAACGCTTAAATGTGTAAATCTTGCTTGACAATAAAACATTGCCTTGATGGTTAATGAAATGTTTCAGAGAAGCAAGGATTACTAACTGTTATTAATTAGTCTTTTGTGTTTATAAAAATTCCACAGTAATATAAAATAATATTTTACGAGGTATGTTTTTAAAATAAGTACCATTTTAGAATAAATCAAAAACCATTTGACTTTTAATAACAAAATTATTTTAATATCAAAGCCTGTACCTTAAACTATTTTTCATCAATATTGAGCTATTTGTCATATTGTATTACCAGCTTTTGAAAATCTGCCGCCTGATTAGAAAACCGCAGCACAGTCATTTTGAGATTGTCAGCGTCATCGTAGCGTTTTCCAGAAGCTTCTTCAAGATGAAGAATAAATTAAAGTTACTGGGTGCTAGATTGGGACTGTATGGTGGATGATCATTATGTTTGAAACCCAGTGTGAGCGTAACTTTTGGTACTTCAAACGTGTTGTCAAGATTTCATAAATCACACTTCTTGACTTTTGAGGATACTCACTGCAGAGTGATAAAATGGTAAATCGTCTGTTGTCTCTGACTTTTTCTTGAACTTTTTGCACCAAGTCATCTGTAATGAGTGAAGGTCGTCCACTTTGTTCCTTAAAATACACATTTGTATGGCCATTTCCATACCATCCCATCACTCATTGTGCTTTATCCATAAACTTCACAGATCTCACGGTGAATGTCAGCTGCTTTCACGCCTTTAGCATTAAGAAAACATATTACAGTGCTTACTTCACAGTCTGCGACATTTTCAATTGGATGATCCATTTAAAACACTCATAAGCAACCTAAAACACTGTCAAATTGTTTTGTAATAGTAGCTGTGGCTTGCCAACAGATAGCGGTACACAGCATGCATGCATTGAATGCTGATCACAGCGCTACCAAGGGCAGAAATCCAAAACTGTACTTACTTTTAAAACAAGCCATGTAAATTTTTGTAATATGTTTAAACATAAAAATCAATGGTTCTTAATTTAGTCTAAATTTGAAAAATGAATGTATAATTAAATAGGTCATTAAAATATACTGTATTTCAAAATTTGTGAATTAGCCTGATTATAATTAAATTAAAACGATAGACACCTGGATTATATGGCAGAATTAAATTTGACACTATTGGTCAAGGAGCACAAAAAAATTATAACAGTGAATTCTACTGAATTTCTGTTAAATATAATTCTTTCTCAACAATTTACAAGCTATATAACTTTATTTTCTTCTTTTTTTTATGAAACCAAGACTACTCACTATGTAGAATAATTTATAATTAGCTGTACAAAATAGTATTGTAAATATTATAACACTAATTTTATAGATTGTGCATTTTGTGGTACAGGATTTTTTTTTATTTTTTAATTGAAATTAAATTAAAATGTATCGACAATATCCCAACATTATTTACATTCCATTATTCTTTATCGTAGGATGTTGAAGGTGCTGAGCTAAAATCGTGTTTGGTTCTATGTGAAAGTTGTGTCTTCTTGCAAACCATTACAAATAGTAACAATTGAAACAACAAAATATGAAAATACTTTCAAAGAACAGAATATATTCTGCAAGCCCAAAAAGTTCAGTGATTGTAGATGCACCTCACTCCCAGAATTAACTCACCACAAATGTCACTGATGAACTAAATTTCCTTAACAATGAGTGCTGTGGTGGTACACCTTCCAAATACCCAACATCCATAACATCTCTACTGAACAACAGACAAAACTGCAATGAGTGCTGTGGTGGTACACCTTCCAAATACCCAACATCCATAACATCTCTACTGAACAACAGACAAAACTGCTAGGAATAACAATAGATGCAAATCTCACATGGACTAATCACGTTGATTTCCTGAGTAAAAACTCAGCTCAGGAATCTATGTAATAATAAGAATGAAGTGGGTCGGAGGCTTTGCAGCGGCTAAAACAGCCTACCACGCCCTGGTAGAATCTCACATTAGGTATGGGATAATCCTGTGGGGTCCCCATTAGACCACAACCTTAACAGAATTCTAGTTCTCCAGAAGAAAGCCAGAAGAGCACTGGCTGACTTGGGCCCAACAGATAGCTGCAGAGAAGCCTATAAATCACTTAAGATCTTGACAGTCACAGCCCTCTACATACATGCAGTGGTTAAGTATTCTCACCAACTGGAACTGCCGAGGGGCAATGATATCCATCCCTACAACATAAGGAGAGCATTGGACTGCCATCTTCCCCCGCATCACACCACCAAAATACACCAAA
>JAQJVL010008781.1:0-18434 GCA_035578905.1 Stictocephala bisonia
AAAAGCTCTGAGAATTATGATGGGGTTAAGAAGCACAGACAGTTGTGTTAATGTATTTAAGAAACTGAAAATTATGACATTGCCTAGTTTATACATTTACTGTAACATTCCCCATACTTAACATGATGATTATGTAACATAATCATCATGTTAAGGATGATTTTAATAGTTATAGAAATAGATTGACTGTTCATGAGCATGCAACAAGAAATCAGTCTAACTTAGACCTACCCTGCTTTAGATTGTCCAAGTCAATAGAAAGTCATATTTATATGCAACTTAAACTTTTTAATAAGCTTCCTCACTCTGCTTCATACATGGCATTAAATAAATTTAAATCCATACTCAAAGATTGGCTTTGTGGAATGACTTTCTATAGGGTAAATGATTTCTTGGAGGATGATCTTGCTGATTTGGTGTTTGATTGCAGTGTTTAAATTTCCACTAACGATTTAGGGATAAGAATCAAATGTCCAATTGTATTCCTTTTAATATGACTCTTGTACGACTTTCTTGTAAAACCTATTTTTAATTTTTTTTATTAGTATTACGTTTTAACTTCCTAAGTGTACACTGTTATGACATTTTTTCACTGTATTGTTCATTTTGTAATTCTGATGATGGCTATTGTAATATTTACTATTATTTAATGTCAAATAAATATCTTGAATCTTGAACTGGCACAAGCTATCGGATGAGCGGTGGTGGCATTATGGTAGCGGTTGATAAGAGAATTCCCTCATCTGAAGTTGTTTTATCTTCCAATCCCATTGAAAGTCTGTTTGTTGTGGTGTCACTTGGCTATGGCTTTAAAACATTGATTAATGGTGTTTCCTCTATCCCAACCACTCACCTTATATAAAGCATACTGCAATTCTGTTGAGGAAGTGTCGGCTTTGATGGACATGTGGGCACAGACTATTTTGATTGGCGACTTCAATCTCCCTGGCGTTGATTGGAGTCCTGGTAATCCATTTCACCCTTCTGCAGCTTCCCACTGCGTTCATGAACTTTCAACTTATTTGCGCTGTGAGCAAATTAATAATGTGAAGAATGTGAATAGCGCACTCTTGGACCTCGACTTCTCCTCTCTGTCAGACTCTCACGTACATCAAGATCCAGATCCAGTAGTAAAAATTGACCATCATCATCCTGCCTTGAATGTCACAATATCAGTACCTGCTTGTGAAGGTTCCAGACCTGTATTTGTTCCTGACTTTAAAAAGTGCAACCTCAACAATGTCTTGCATCTATCCAGAGCTTTTCTTACTTAGACTTTGATGGCAATATCAATGATGCCTTTTTCTTGCTAACCGAAAGAGTAAGAACGGTAGAACTAGCCAACACACCATCAAGACAAATCGGTTCATATAAATTTCCATGCTGGTTCACTAGAGAATTGAAGGATCTTGTTATCCTAAAAAAGAAACAGCATAAGAAGTATAAGGAAACCCCCTGTCCTCAGGACTATTATATATTCGATCGCACCCGTAGACTTTGCAAGACTCTGTCCAAAGAGTGCTTTACCTCATACCTTGATTATGTGCAAAATGTGCTGCCTAACAATCCAAAAATTTTCTGGAGTTTTGTGAATAATGCGAAGAGAGCAGGGCCTTATCCGTCTAAGATGCGATTTAGAGGGAAGAACACGACTAGCCCTTCTGAAATGTGCGAATACTTTGCTGAGTACTTCTCTTCAGTATTTCCACCACCTGATGCTAACTTCAATCTGGATAGTCTGAATTTCAATGACTACGGGTCACTCTCCTCATGTGTAGTTACGCTTCAGGACGTCAGTGACGCTTTAAACACTTTGGATGAGAATAAAAGCAATGGACCTGACCTAATACCTTCGTCTGTATTGAAATATTGTAGCCCTGTTCTGGCTGGTCACTTGCACAGGCTTTTCAACAATCTCTTGCAACAGGTGTCTTTCCTGATGTATTGAAGAAGAGCTTTATTGTTCCAATACATAAATCTGGGCCCATAGTCGATGTCACGAATTATAGACCAATAGCACTGCAGCCTTGTCTAGCGAAAGTTTTTGAGACTGGTTTTGAAAATGGTGGGTCCCATGTTGTGAGACAGATAACCCCGCAACAGCATGGTTTTGTCTCTGGCAGGTCAACGGCTACAAATTTGATTGTATTTCAGAGCTGTGTGATGGAGGCCTTCGAGAGGAGTGAACAAGTTGACTCTCTCTATCTTGTTTTCTCTAAAGCCTTTTTGACCGGGTGTGTCATCGGCGTCTTCTTGGAAAGCTATATGCATATGGTGTTACTGGAAAACTTCTAAGTTGGTTTTCCAGCTACCTCCAAGACCGGCAGCTGACTGTGAGGTTCGCTTCGTCAACATCTATAGCCTTCTTGGGAACATCTGGGGTACCTCAGGGATCAATTCTGGGGCGTACACTTTTCAATATTTTTATAAATGACATTACCAGCTGTATATCCACCGATTGTCTCTTGTTTGCGGATGACATTAAAGTGTATTGCGCAATCAGATCAGAGCAGGACTGTAGAGCTCTTCAAGATGATCTACTGGCCATTCACAGGTGGTGTTCAGATAACAATATGGACCTGTATTTGAAAAAGTGTCTAGCCTTTACCTTCCACAGATCTACTGCTCCCCTCATGTACTCTTACAGGTTGGGAGCTGATGTTTTGGGCAGACCAACAACCGTCAAGGATCTCGGAGTGGACTTATTGCCCTCACTGAGTAGTGAAGCCCATGTTGAGAAGATTTGCATGCAGGCTGGTAGAGCGCTGGGTCTTCTTGTTCATTCTTCTAGAGACCTCTCCCAGCTGCGAACACTGAAAACTCTCTACTACTGCAACGTGAGACCCTTATTAGAGTATTGCTCAGTGGTTTGGGCTCCTCACCAGGTGACTCTTCGAGACCGTCTCCAGAAGATACAGAACCGATTGTTGAGGCTGGTGGGGTTTCGAATTGGATATCGATACTTGGAAGTTCCATTGTGTGAGGTGTCCGATATGATGAATCTTCCGAGTCTGCAAACCAGGCGTAATGTCCAAGATGTTGTCTTCCTCTACAAGCTGGTTAACGGACCTGTCGACTGCCCTGATCTGCTGGGTAGGATTTACTTCCATATTCCATCTGCCACGAGATCCAGAGACCTCTTCGTACGAAGGCAACACAGAACGAACTATGACCAGCAGTCAACCATGGCTCGGATTCAGCAGCTCGGTAACAGAGTCTCGCCACACATGGACTTCTTTGCAAACAGTGAACACCATATAAGGCGTATAGTTATAGGTTTACGTTGATATATTTTTTTTTTTTTTACATGTTTGTATTTCCAGTCGTTACTTAAATTTCTACTTGCTGTTTTCTATTAAATTGCTTTTATTTTCAGTTAGCATGGTTAGTTAGTCTATATACTGTTATCATGTTCAATATTTATCGTTGTTATCTAGTTACCTACATTCTAGTTATTCAAATTGCATGTCTTATCTATTTACTCTCTTGTAAAATGGTTTGTACCGTAAATAAATAAATAAACAAAGACCATAACTTACCAAGTCAGTATCGCATCCAACAGCTTTCATTACATTAGAACCAGTTTTAAAATGATATATAATAACAGTAGTTCCGATGTGTGACCTATAACTACAATAAGAAATTAGAATCAGTTGTAATGTGACCAATGGGAGTTATCAATGTTGTTATTATTTATTTTTATCAAAATAAAAAGCTGAGTTGGTAATTATTATTCTAATTTTTTAACACTTTTTCAATAAGAAATAATATTTTTAGAAGCATGTTGAAAGTTAAAAACTACCTCACTCTTTCAATTTTTAAAGGTAACAAAAATTTTAGTGGAAAAATAGTGTATATAGGTTAATTACGTCCTCTGGTTGTATATACTTTTAGTTTATAGTTTAAGAGTAGTGTGGTATTATGACCTGAGTTGTACTGAAAAGCAGTTTATTCTGAGTAACGCTCCAATAAAAGGCATTTTTATTTATTTATTTATATCTTGTGAATACCTGACCCACCTAACAAATTTCTTTTTCCAATTGGTAGGTAGAAAAGGTAGGTAATTATGCATTTACTTAACGCTTTTGAAAATGCATTTCTCGTTGAAAAAGTGGTGAAATATGGTTTATAATTCTTGAGGAGGTTGATTTTATCTGCTTTTTTTTACAAAAATTCGTTTTTACAAAAGTTTTCAAAAGTGTTTTATGTGATTGTGAAAAAACCAACTTTTATGAAAATTTGAATTTTTCAACAATTTTTCTTTCATTATAATTGTTTTTTAACGCTGAACAAGAATATATAATTGGTTTTCAATAAAATTAATTTTTAGGCCAGAAGAAAACACTTTTTACTTACCTAACCAAACATAACCTAATTCATCCCTAAGTCATATAGTCAACAAAAATTCATAATTTGAATTAAATTCGGGTCCCTGGCCTCTGTGGCCGTCACTGTGGCAGGAATACGTGCGTATTTATTTTTGGTTGCCAGTCATAGGTACTATTAACATTGTACATATGGGCACCATAGGTAATTTGCTGCGAACATAGTTTTATGTGATATCTCAAGAAATGATTGTCATAGACCAAAATAGTTTTCAAATTCATATTCAACACGAAAAACCTCATCAAAAATAAAAAAAATCATGAAAATACCCCAAAAAATACTGTCCAAAGAGTCATATCGTAGCTTAAAAATTCTTTATAATAACATTTCAATTTTTGGTTTCTTTTCATGAGTATAAAACATTATTTCCACGGAATGAAGTGTATTCTCATAAAATATAGGGCCTAGACCTAGATTCTACCCACTGGCGTTAAAAAAGTCAAGATTGGCGAGGGGTCTAGAAAACCCATAAATAACAACGGCAACTAGGTCTACTGATTATTACAGCATTTTATGGGCCTAGGTTTTCAGTATTTTGTATATCTGCAAAACTTGTTATATCTTGAAGTAGGCTCAGGCTTCTAAATAGCACTTTGATTTATTTCCTTACACATTGATGCAAGGCCTTACATCAATTAAATTTAAATATACAAGTCCAACTTCTTACCTCTTATTTTTAAAAAATGCTGACCCCAAACAAATGGAACTAAGAGACTTCACAGTCATATCTTCAAACTAGATTGTTGATAATGCTTAATGTAATTGGTTTGAGCAAAAAAAACCCTCCCCACACACTTGGATAATAATTTAATTAATAATTTAACACTAAAAACCATAAATTTTTCTATATAATTGACAACAATTCAACTGTATAATTCCTCGAAAGATATCCTCCTCAGTCCTCACAAAACCGAATCCAAATTTTAGGTTAACGTTAACTTCGACCAGATAGAGAAAAAAGAGATTTGGATTTGTGTAATAACCACATAGAGGTTATTGCAAAGCCCTAAAAAGCAAGAGGGCTGCATGGAAATAATTGAATTCTACCTTTCTTCCTAAAGATTTTATATATAAACCAAATATCACTATTCAAGGACTCACTCACCGATAAATGCATCTAAAATAAACTTCTAATCTGGAGCTGAAATTGTGTAGGATGATTTGTCTTATGTTGAAGATTCAAGGTGTGCAATAAGAAGGGATTTTGACAAATTCTTTTTAATATCGAAATGGCATCAGTTTTAACATGGTAATTGTGAATAGTAAAAAAAAAGTGTTTTCCTATTTTTCCTGTAGTTACTAAACGAATGGTCTATTTAAAAAAATCAGTATCAGATTAGAGACTCTTCAACTTTGTTCCTATAACATTTTCTCTAACACGCCTGTTAGGTATAATAGAAGGTATATGACCCTTAGTACAGATTTTTAATATGTGTCTGTAATTCAACACGGCTACTTTATACACCTATGCTTTTAGCAACAAATAAAAATTTTACATTTTATAAAATAAATATAATTTTAAATGAAAAATATCAAATAAAAAAACGCTGATTAATGCAAATTTACTCTATTTTGCACCCTCTAAAAGAAGACTTACAGATTATTATAGACTATAAAAAATCTTGTTATTCAGGAACACCAATTGATTTCGATCGGAAAATTTAAAAACTCATTTCAAAGCCATGGTCCGTTTATAGGCCATGTTATATATGCACCCTCTAAAAGTAGACTTAGTGATTTTTCTAGACTGTAAAACTTTGTTATATAAGAGGGAAAATAGATTTCAATCGGAACATTTTTAAAAGTCATTTGCATATAGATATGGTCTGCTCAAAGGAAATGTTGATAAACACAATATTAGACTGATTCAGACACAATTTGCCCTAGTGTATATTTTGTGAATACTTGACCTAGTGTATATATTGTGAGTACAGATTTTTTAAGATTATTTAAACATTTTTATTCAGAGGAGCAAATTCCTATGAGTTAGAAAGTCTCAAAACTCATTCGAATACATCCATAGCCTGCTCATATGGCATGGAATAACCTGCGAAAACCTGCCTTTATGACTTACTTCTTCGCTGTCTGATCACTTTGATTGGATATTGAGAGAGTATATGAAGGTAAAATGTGGCTTCATCTCAATAAAAAATAGCCATTTATGTGGTTTTTATTGTGACACGTTTAAGATATTTCCACCAACTCTGACACGAGTCACTTTTCTCCTATTCTAAAGTAGGCTTTGAAGATTTTCTAAACTATAAAACTTTATTATCTAGGTGAATGACTGTAGGCCGAGCATTTATATTTTTGTGATAAGTTAATTAACCTTCAAGTATAACACCTACTTTTAGTACCAAGAATATGACGGTGAGGTCCCCCAGACTCCAATTAGTATTTTCTTTTTTAAAGATGTTTTTAGTTTTTTTTTTTTATTTAATATTATATATTTATTGTTTATGTGGTTTTTCTCTAGACCTATGCCCTCAATATACTTTAATGTTCCTCAGCTCAATATATAATATAGTAATATAAGATTGAACAAGATTTTTTGTACAACAAAAGATGTTTTGAACGTTCAACAAAATATGTGATTTAACAAGTGTATCACGCGATCTCGAGTCTCGTTCTCGTTGCATACCATCATTTCAGTGCGGGACGAGATCCTGAGATCTCGTTGCACAACACAAGTTCTGTGCACAATATCACGCTAACAATTAAAGCACTCTAGTTTATTATTTTAGAACTATCAAGTTTCTGACGTCACAAGTCCTATGCAGGGTGTGGATATAACGTATAAGCACGGGATCTCGTGTTGCATATAAGGAAGTACTGTAATAAATTATACTCTGGCTGATAAATTGAGGTTATGTTGTAAATAAATAGACGATTCAGCAACCATGTAGAACAATTCTCCCGCCTTTCCAAACAACAGCTGACAATCTATTTGCTAATATTGATGTTTAGTCTACAATGTGATCGAGGTCTATATGTCTCGTACCTCATATAACTAATACGCCATTGCCCTGGTGCGATACGTAAGCTATGGATCTCATGTAAGATTTAGCTTACTATTAAATTCACAAAGAAAAATGCTTCCATTGAGTTCAACTCCTGCAACAATGCATTAATTAAAACAAAAAATAACATAAACACAAATAAGGAATTAAAAGTGGATTCCATTATCATGTGAATGTAAGCCTACGACACAAGACTCTGGGATCTTGTGACGCAGTGAACGTAAAAATTAAAATAACAGAACATATGTATTTAAAATGAGGAATAAATGTACTATAAAATAAATATGGTGATAAATTGGAAATTACACATATTTTCTTATCACACCTAACAAAAATTATAAATAATATGTTATACAGTTTTAAGCAAGTTAACAACAAAAATAATTTTCTTTTATGGCCTTCCTTGCATGATCCCAAAAGACCGTTTTCACAAATCACATGATACAATAATACATAAAGATGCAATAAAGCTTTTTTTTACAGCCATTTATCTATGGATTCCCACTGAAATAGTAAGAAGAAAGGCACGCAAGTATAACACTGGGGGTCCACAGGATCCCACAATAAGTATATATTTATGATAATAAAATCAGCCTATTTAAAATTAACTGAACATTTCAAAATGTTAATAAAAGATTAAAATTAAATTTACATGGGTGCAAAGTATGACTAGGCTTACAAGAATCTTTTTGATCCAAAATATATACATTAAAAAATTGAGTGGGGTCCAATGGACCCCAGTGTTATATCTGATGGTTAATGAGCCCGAGGGAAGGACAAGGAAGTGTAGAGAACACCCCGTAGAGAAGCAGAGGTAGTCAGCTATTATTTAATAATATAACGGATCCTTACAACTGTCTGAACCACTCCGGCATCACTAGTATCGTGATTCAAATAAATTCTGTCAAAAGCAATTACCACAGATAGAATTTATACTCTAAAATTGCCTAAGCTTACGAAGTGCAAGGCCATCTGCTTCACAAGAAAACACTATGGGGATGTGGTGACACAGACTGACCTTGAACGGCAAGGACATCCTTTCGTGGAAGAGAGTTAACCGAAATCGATCACCATAGTATTTATGCATTTTTTACTTTTATTGTAATACATATTAGTGCATTTTGTGCTTGTATTATGCTATATGTGTGCATTTTGTACTTGTATTGTTACTATATTTGTGCACTTTGTGATTACATTGTAATATATTTGTGTTGTGTGTAGTACACTTGTACAGTATAAATAAATATAAATAAAGGTATAAGGTATAACAAAAAAGTAGTGATCAAAAACTCTCAAATATAACTTTAAAAAAATAAATACGTCGATTATGTTACCATGAAGTTACAAGCGGTTAGGACTACAACTTGGAAGCTTGGCACATTGCTGCGGAGTAATTCCCCTTTTACTGTCTACACGAAACTTATCCTATACATATTCATTATCAGGACGAGTCTTCTCTGTGGATCCCCTATATGGTACGCCCTAACCTCCCCCACCAACAAGAAGATGCTGGAGAGCTTCCAGGCAGCCATCCTGCAATGGGTTATTGACTCGCCGTGGTACGTATGAACTTATATCTCCGCAATTTAAACTGACTTCCTTACTGTTGGTGATTTCGTACGCTGAGTTGTGAGGGAGATGTATGATGCAGAAGAGCTGTCTGAATGAGACCACATCAGATTGACTGTTTCTGAAGGACCTCCGCACAGGGTATACTATACACCTAGGGTTCTTTTGAATGACCCCCATAATTTACATTTCTTCTCTCCTGTTCATCTACTAGTTAATTTTCTCGTGTCTCCTCCATACATCGCATTTCCTTTTAATTTATCTTTAATTCATTTGACTGCATCTGTACTTTCCAGCACACGTTACTTTGTAATTATATGAGCATTTCAATGCTTTTTGTTTCTTAGTACAAATTCTTTATTCAATGCTGATGCACCCTGTTTCATGCCAATTGAACTCCTCTTAGAGATAACTTGAGAAGAGTCCCAAACATCTAAGCCGGTGCTGAAGCTGAAGCATGCAAGTTGAGTTCACGAACAAAATGACTGCATACTAAACAGTGCTTCCATTTAAGCGTTAGTATATTTGGTGGGGTTTGGTGATGGACAACCGTTAAAACTAAACCAATGCAACATGTGTTTAAAGAAACATTTATTTTTCACATGACAATGACAATTAGCAATAAGCAAACTATCAACACAAACATTATTTATAGTTGTAGTGTGCCACTCTTATAGGTTATCATAGTGCTTATAATATAATAATAGACAGTAACATTTCAGTATTCAGCTTGATTTTGAACCAATTTATTGTTTCCAATAATTAACGTCACTTTTTAACTTTGATTCTCACCCTAAGGTCGTAAAAAATACAGTTAACAAGCTGAATTGTGTAAGTTATTAGATTAGGCTGTAATGTAAAACCTCGATTACACTAGGCAACAAGTTTATGAAACTTACCTTTTACATCTAAATTAAAGAAAAATATTGATATTTTTTTATTGATGTGAAATAATGAAAAATGTTACATCTAAAATAATGAAAATTTTTAAAACACGCTATATAAACTTTTAGTGTTTATCAAACTTGTCGGCTTAAGAAGGGACAATGTTGCCTAGAATTCCATGTTCAGCAGTGTACAGTAGCACAGAGTCAAGTCGTTTAGAATAGTCACCTTACTCATTGTTTTAGTTTGTGTGTCTGTTTCTTTTCATTGTTCCTTGTTTCATGTTTGTGTTGGTTCTGTCTTGTTAGCCGTTATTTGATTGCTGCTATTTGTCTTTGTCGGCATGGTTGGCCTTTGGCTTTTGGCTCCAGGGTCCGGGAGTGGAGATGGATCGTCACCTGCATTGCCTTCCTACTTGATGTCGCCTGGAGACGTAGTGGAGGACCTACGGGCTGGGCTGTCCTTTGGCCTTCTTTGCGGCCCAGAGGGAGCAGCCACCTATTCCTCCCTTCCTCGTTGCACTGTTGATTGTTTCTCCAGGCAGATGACTTCAGCATGCAGGTGAAATCAATATTTTATTTTCTTCATCCCTCTCGACCACCTTTTGTGTATTGAAGAAAGAAAGTGTAGTTCTGGCTGTAAATTTATTTAGGAGTTTGTGTGATTAGGTGGGACTGTTTTTTTGTGGAGACAGTGTTTTAAGGGTGGGTTTTTCTGGGCTGTAAAGGAGATTAACATTTTATTTTTAAAATTTAATTTTTTGTTGTTGGTGATAGGGTCTTTTCTTGTGAACAGGATTCTTGGGGGCTTGCTTTTTTAACTTCCCATTCCCGTTAGCAACCGCCCAGTTTCGCTCGCTGGATTCGGTGTAATTATTAATTGGAATCTGTTTGATTTTTGTTAACTTTTCTAAATTGGCCTAACCTCCAAATTACTTTTGCATTCCCAAGGCCCTGGATAGTAAAGCTGCCGTTGTTGTATATATTCATTATTTTGTTACTTTTATTTATGTGTAGATTGTTAAGTATTGTTTATTGTTGTTGTTTACTCTTGTTTTTTGTGGTTGTATTTGATTTTATTTATTTATTATTTTTAAAGTTAGACCATTATAGTTGTTGCCTAGTTATTTTATTGTTATATCTTCATAGTGTTTTTTAAAATTTTGTTAATTTGTTGGCTAGTCTTAGAAAAAAAAAAAATATTAACTCAAGATTGGGCAACTGCCTAATTTTTGTTTGATGTGCTTAGTTATGAATTATTTTGTTATTTAACTCTTTAATTTTAACAAAAAAAAAACTTCAAATTTTATTCAAATATCTATTTTTTTCAAATAAAACTGTACTTTGACCGTAACTGGTGTTTCTTTTTTTTTGTTCTTTGTCATCCTGAGTCCAGTGCATTCGCACCCACCCTCGATGGGCCTGGAGTTTTATTTGTGCAAAGGTGGGTTGCAGCAGGTGCAACAATTCTTCAACTACTTTCATTGTGTGTACGTTGACCTTATTTTTCTCTACAAAATATTGAATTGGCAACTGGATTGTGTGCAGATACTAAGGATAATAAACTTACTTAGTTGATACTTGGAGTAATCCCACTTGAATCGCTTCATGCAACGTGGTTGTCAGGTTAGTGGGACATTAATCAGCCACAGAGACAATTTCCTCCAAACTGTAGTAGGGCACTCCACATAAGTACTCCTTCAATAATGTTTTTAAATTTTCCAGTATTAGTTCCATGCTCATATTTTCCAGCTCATAGAAATTCGGTTTACCTTATCTCAGACTAATGTGCCGTCTTCAGCATTTTATTTTGTGCAGTTCTTTGGAAGAATCTTAGATCTCTTCTTTCTTTGTCTCTCAGAATATCTTTCGTTGTCAAAGTCAGCATGAGCATAGTAAAACAATATCAAATACAAGAAGCATATCTTCAGACATTAAACACCGATATAATTTTGTGCATGTTTTAAGGATGATGATTGTATGAGTTTGGATCACCTGTTTAATGTGGTTACTAACTGAGTGTGACTTACCTCAGAAAGGCCGAGTATTTACAGGCTAATAACCAGGGCAACTAAGGGACCTACAGTTCTACGTGTAATCCAAACCATGTAGTATTGGTTTGATTTTCAACTAATTGATAAGCTTAATACTCAGTTCTCTCCTCTGTACAACATCCTGAAACAGACTATCAACCAACATGGACACCCCAAACCTCTCTAGAAGTGTCCACACCAATAGCAACCATTGAGCTGCCGTGTTGGTAATAAAAGGACGAAGCATAGAACTTCACTTACAAGCTCCACAACACTTTGTTGTCCTTAAGTAGCATAAGCCACTAAACATAGGTTTACAGCACTAAGCCACTACTGCCAACATGGAAAACAAGAAACACATTTACATTAACAGAATTAATTATGTTGATTGTTAGTACCGCAAAAATCAGTTGAAGCATGTCTGCATTAAAGCGTCCATCTATCGTTTCGTAGTTTGATGAGTTGCATGATAGATGAGTTTTTATCTTATTTTGCTGCTACGTCTTGAAGGCACAGGGACATTATATTCAGGCTATTAATGTACCATTTAGATTCAGTGTATTTACAAGCTGTGCAAAAGAGCCATTAGGTTACAACTAAAAAACAATACTAAATCTTTTTTTGTGAGGAGTTTATTATCAATAAAGCTATGTACTCTTTAGAAGAATTTTAATGCCACACTTTGAACATATACTATAATGTTCATAACATTTTTGCATAATGTTATTTATTAACGCCATGCCTGTATTTTTATGCAGAAAACTAAGGTGGAAAAAGAAATAGAAAACTGACAGTTACAAGTTAGAGCCATCCGAGAAGAGGCACAAAAAAAAACTTAATAATGTGTAATAAAAGTTGACCAAGCCTGTTGAAGTAGGTATATATCGGTAAAGGTGGAGACATCCGAGATGATGCTCAAAATTAAATTTATACTGGAGAAAGTGGAGAGCACTTCACTACATAGCAGAGGATATTTATAAATAAAATAAAAAATTGTGTAGCTTCTAGTAGGGATAGATGCCCAATTTAGACAC
The DNA here is from genome assembly GCA_035578905.1 of Stictocephala bisonia. Classification (NCBI taxonomy): domain Eukaryota; kingdom Metazoa; phylum Arthropoda; class Insecta; order Hemiptera; family Membracidae; genus Stictocephala; species Stictocephala bisonia. The sequence goes on from JAQJVL010008781.1 coordinate 12,927, forward strand.
ATTTTCCCTTCCCTGCCCAAGAAAATCCTTTTTTCTTTTGTAAGCTCGTTGCACCATCAGTTTAAGGTACAGGGGGTAAAACCTGTTATGGTCACACCAAGACTGGCTGTGTGGCAAACCACCATTCAGCCCCTTAGCTACAGCCGTTCCGTTACATTTACAAATAAACAGAAGAATATAAATAGAAAATATAACAAGCTAATATTTTTTTTCTCCTTTATTATCAGTAATGATTAAAATGTCGATTCTGTTATGACAGTTCTGACCTAAGTGTTTTGTTTCAGAAATTTGGTGTCATATCTTTCTGGAGTTTTTCAGCAATCCTTCTAATATATTGTTGGCATTATTTTTTCCTCTCCCCAATGACTATGGTTTTTAAACCTGGAATATTTTCTGTGGTTTATGTTACAGTTCCAACTCAAGAAGTAGCCAAAAAAATAGCAAGGTAAGAATTTAAAACAGTAATCTCTTACATTTAAAATGAAAATGCTTTAATCAGTAATGTTTGGCTTTATTTTTGAGGGACTGATTGTCAAGATATGATGAATATAAGCAGAAAATGAAGGATATTCTACTTAGTCTACTGTCAAAATAAACCTAATCTGACTTCATAAATAAATCACCTCGCAAATAAAACAAAATCAAGAAACGCCACTTAACTCCTTTGAAAGATATATTTACAAAATATAATTAACTGGAAACCTATGGAATTTGACCCTTCTCTGGTTACAAAATTTGATTACTTTAGCTGGAAAGTCTTTAATTTAATACAAATTAGAATAAAAGAGATGTATTTTAATAATGGGAAATGGTTTTATAATGGCATGTCACTTTGCTCAACTTCAACAATTTGGAGACCAAGAGTATAGTTAGTTTATCGTGTAGTAATGGGTATTGGTGAAGCTTCTTGAACTGAATGATATATATTATATTGAACAATTCAAGTGAACGTCACACAACACAAATTTATTACAATATAAGTACAAAATGTATAAATGTTATGAAAATCGAATTCGGTAAACTTTGTTTACCTTCCTCACATATATTTTTCATCTCCAAAATAATCCTCTGGTCTGAGGAAGGTAAATGTGATTATTGATACTGATCAGAATAATATTTATAAATTTTGTGCTGTTTATTTTAATACATTTCTTTTCTGTGATGTTCACTTGTATTGTATTTCAACCATAAAATGCTAATCAAGAAAGTAATATATTACATTACAACCAAGATTGTAGAAAGTCCTTACCTTTGTCTTCCTGAACTAGACACTCAAGGGAGGTCATAGTGTAAACCGGATCAAAATAGTCTGATGACATTTTAGGCGGTGTTGCCATATTGTTTCTGAGAATCACGAAACCACAATGTATCATCTATGACAAGTATGCATATGTTCAATACTGTAAATTTAATTAGCTTTTTGTTTACAAACCAGCTGTATGATCATATTTAAAGACCTCTAGAACGTAGTGGTAAAATTAACTATGGTATTAACAACTAGTTCTTCCGGTGTCAACCGCGTCAACGGACTATTTACAATATATACAGTTCCAGACGTTTCGCCCATGCTACGATGTGGCATCCTCAGTCCCAGCCTAACCACTGAGGATGCCACATCGTAGCATGGGCGAAACGTCTGGAACTGTATATATTGTAAATAGTCCGTTGACGCGGTTGACACCGGAAGAACTAGTTGTTAATAATGACTCCAGCCGCTTAAGCTTACGAAATAGGATTAACTATGGTATGTGTTAATCCTCAAATTGTTTATAGCATTATAATAATATAAATATTTTATATTCTGTAGAAATCACTATCAAGTGAAATAGCTGTTTTTATCCGTAATTATATCACTAAATATATATAACCAAAACACATGCATTATAACACAAACACGATAACTATTTAAAAAAGTCGTCAGGTATCATGACGAGACTGCGCAGTAGACTGTAACGTCATATGGGCGAAATCAGCTGGTTTGTTTATTCTATTAAATACTGGTAACTAAATTCACCAATTACATAAAAGCATTCAGCTGAATAGTTAAGCAAGTTATTTACCACTTATCAGCTGGAATTATAATTATGTGAATTAAAAATGTTTTTTTTCTGTTTATTTTTAAATTTTGCCAATGTGACGTCATTGGAGATGTGTGTGATACCTAGTGTCTTCTCTTCTATGTACCATGGTTTGTAATAACAAATGATTGTGTTTTTATACTGCAACAGATGTTTAGACAAATCATCAATATTTTCAAAGAATTTATATTTGACAACATAGCTGGGCGAGAAGTGAGGAGGGGGCGTCACATGCCACAGCTATCATCAGACTATTTTGGTGCGGTTTACCCTAGTTGATGTTTAGTTGTTAAGGTTGTAGAAAGTCCTTGTCTTCCTGAAGCAATTAAACACTAAAGGGAGGTTATTGTAGATGTTATTTGTCAAGATTTTAGAAAGTCCTTGCCTTTTTCTCACTGAAGCAATTAGACACTCATGGGAGGACATATTTGATGTTTTGTTGTCAAGGTTGTATGAAGTCCTTACCTTTGTCTTCCTGAAGCAATTGGACACTCAAGGGAGGTTATAGTAGTTGTTATTTGTAAAGATTGTAGGAAGTCTACCTTTGTCTTCCTGAACTAATTAGACACTCAAGGGAGGTCATAGTTGATCTTTAGTTGTCAAGATTGTAGAAAGTCCTTGCCTTTATCTCCCAGAAGCAATTAGACACTCATGGGAGGTCATAGTTGATGTTGAGTTGTCAAGGTTGAAGGAAGTCCTTGTCTGTGTCTTCCTGAAGCAATTAGACACTCAAGGGAGTTTATAGCAATTAGACACTCAAGGGAGCCAATAGAAATAAATAAAAATAAAGAAGACAAGATTTACAAATACAGTACACTCTTGATACTCCGACATTTACTAGTCCGACACGTTTGGTAGTCCGACGCCACATCAGATGACGTACTGTACACTTAATACTGTATGTAATAAACCTTACTGTGTTACTGTACAAATGTTGTATAATTTCTTTGCTTACATTTATTCAATTGTGTTGTCAGCCTCATTTTATCACGGCTGATAGAGCGGAAATTCTAAGAAGGGTGTACGTAGTGCATTCAGTTTATCTTAGAAATCATAATTCTCGTGAATTACAATGGACATTTGGTAATCCGACGTTTTTGTTAATCCGACACACCGTCGGTCTCTTAACTGTCGGATTATCAAGATTAAACTGTATCAGCAAAAGTGGAAAATAGCATCAAATTAAATATATACCAAAAATAGATTAGGCCTAGTAACATTTTTTTATAGCATCATAAATATATAAAACAAATAAATAACAGAAAAACATCAACAAGAATAATACATTTAATACATAACAATAACTACAAATAAATTAAATACATAACTACAAATAACAAAGACAAGTTTACGTTTAATCGGCAGCTGAATTTACAGAGCCTCAGGAAACAAAAGAAATTTGGAAGGTTTTGACCAATTTGGAAAAGTCAAAAAAATAAATTAAACAAAAGAATTAAATTAATAACTACGACAAAATCCAAAAGGCTAAACTGGGCGGCTCCTAATAGGAACAAAAAAGTGAAGAATTACCTGAGAACCCCATTCTTCTAAAGAAAATTACTAGAAATAGCCCAAAAATATATATAAAAACTAAAAAAAAGTTAAATATATATATTGCTTTTATAAATGACAGTTTTAAGTTTTTATCGTTACAAGTTCACTGATGTTCTTCAGAACATAAACTGAGAGGTTCAATAATGGCACAGCACTTACAAAATAGAACACAATTCTTACAATGATACAATCAATCTGGAGGCTGTTGGATGGACGGTATGTAAAGGGGGAATAAGTGGCTGCCCCTATGGGTCGTAGAGACGAAGGTTTGGCCCAGCCCTTAGGTACAATGCTTTGCCTCCAGGAAACTGCAGTCAGAAGCCATGCAGGTGCCTGTCCATCACACTCTGACTCCAGAGCTAGGACGACTAAAGAAACAGCACAGCATAAAACATATTTTAGTCTGGCTCCACAAAAGTGAAAAAACAAAATAAATACATAAATGAGCGAGATAAAAAAAGAAAAAATTGTTTATACTAATAAAAGCTGCCATAACATTTAAAATGCAAAATTTGTGAAATAAAATAAAGAGAAACAGGAACTATATAAATATCAAAATAAGTCTTTTTACCTAAAGTAACAAAAAGACTAAATACAACTGTTTACCAAATTAAATAAGCAAAATAATACACAATGGTAAACGATTTTACATGACTCGGCATTACATTACTAAAATCCTGCTGTGTCCGGCAACAACATGAAACCTTTTTACATTTATATACTACGCACATGGGCCTAACCTAGACCTGCTGAAAATAAATACATTTTTTAAAACAGGCAACAGCTTTATTAATTACTGAAACAACACACCTTAGAGAACAAATAAAATCAATAAACAATATTTTTAGCCAAACAGTTACAAAAGCGAAAAATGTTACGAACACTTAACTAAATTTTCTAGCCGCAATACATGTTGTGTCAGCAGCAAAGCTGTGAGCTTGCCGTCAATGCCAAGGCTCACAGAAAACAAAATCACAGAACAGAGTAAATGAACACAAAGACACTAAAACTAAATGAAACAGAGGAAGACTGAGGGAGACGATCATAATGTGTAAACGGCACACTGAGTTGATATGAGTATCGCATGTCCAAGATTTCTCATACGAGAATTAGCTTAGTGTAGTAGAGTAAGATGTTAATAGTCTCACATCATCAACTTTCATGCTTTTAGATTTAACTTAAATCAGGTGGAGATACTTTGTCCTTATCCTTCAGTATTACAATGATATGTACTCCTTTTTTTATGAGCTTATTAAAGTTCAAGTTTCCTATAAGTTGTCATTATTTATCCTTAGAACTTCTTAATTTTATTTATGCAGTAAAACCTCATAATAACTGACCTTACCATAACAAACTTCTATTAAGTGGTATAATAAATACATTACTAGTACCTCATTAAACCCACCTATATAGCAGACAGCACACCACATGAATACATTATTACCTCATTAAACCCACCTATATAGCAGACAGCACACCACATGAATACATTAGTACCTCATTAAACCCACCTATATAGCAGACAGCACACCACATGAGTACCTCATTAAACCCACCTATATAGCAGACAGCACACCACATGAGTACCTCATTAAACCCACCTATATAGCAGACATCATACCACATGAATACATTAGTACCTCATTAAACCCACCTATATAGCAGACAGCACACCACATGAATACATTAGTACCTCATTAAACCCACCTATATAGCAGACAGCACACCACATGAATACATTAGTACCTCATTAAACCCACCTATATAGCAGACAGCACACCACATGAATACATTAGTACCTCATTAAACCCACCTATATAGCAGACAGCTCACCACATAAATACATTAGTATCTCATTAAACCCCCCTATATACAG
>JAQJVL010008782.1:0-18430 GCA_035578905.1 Stictocephala bisonia
GAAAACTCAAAAATCACAAGATTTAAAACTCAAAGATCGCAAGATTGAAACTCAAAGATCGCAAGATTGAAACTCAAAGATCGCAAGATTGAAACTCAAAGATCGCATGATTGAAACTCAAAGATCGCAAGATTTAAAATCAAAGATCGCAAGATTGAAACTCAAAGATCGCAAGAATTAAACTCAAGATAGCAAGATTGAAACTCAAAGATCGCAAGATTGAAACTCAAAGATGCAAGATTGAAACTCAAAGATCGAAGATTAAACTGAAAGATCGCATGATTGATAACTCTAAAGATCGCAAGATTGAAACTCAAAGATCGCAAGATTATAAACTCAAAGATCGCAAGATTAAACTCAAAGATAGCAAGATTGAAACTCAAAGATCGCAGAATTAAACTCAAAGATGCAAGATTAAAACTCAAATCGCAAGATGAACTCGCAAGATAGAAGATGAAACTCAAAGATCGATAGATTAAAACTCAAAGATCCAAGATTAAAACTCATAGATCGCAAGATTGAAACTCAAAGATCGCAAGATTGAAACTCAAAGATGCAAAGATTAAAACTCAAAGATCGCAAGATTAAAACTCATAAAATGCAAGATGAACTCAAAGATCGCAAGATGAAACTCAAAGATGCAAATTGAAACTCAAAACATGCAAGATTGAAACTCAAAGATCGCAAGATTGAAACTCAAAGATCGCAAGATTAAACTCAAAGATGCAAGATGAAACTCAAAGATCGCAAGATTGAAACTCAAAGATGCAAGATTGAAACTCAAAGATCGCAAGATTAAAACTCAAAGATCGCAAGATTAAACTCATAAGATCGCAAGATTGAAACTCAAAGATCGCATGATTGAAACTCAAAGATCGCAAGATTGAAACTCAAAATCGCAAGATTTAACTCAAAGATCGCAAGAATTAAACTCAAAGATAGCAAGATTGAAACTCAAACATCGCAAGATTGAAACTCAAAGATGCAAGATTGAAACTCAAAGATCGCAAGATTAAATCTCAAAGATCACAAGATTAAAACTCAAAGATCGCAAGATTGAAACTCAAAGATCGAATGATTGAAACTCGAAGCAAGAAATTTTTTGATTTTTGTATTTTAAATCCTCAAAGATCTCAATTGTAAAACATCAAAGATCCGCAAGATTGAAACTCATTAGATCGAATAAGATTGAAACACAAGGATGGCAAGATTGAAATAAAAAAAAAAAACTCAAAGATCACAAAATAAAACTCAAAGATCGCAAGATTTAAAAGCCTCAAAGATTTGCAAAAGAGTGTGATTTGGATTTTGAAAAACGCAATGATCGGCAAGATAATTGAAAACTCCAAAGAGTTTCGCCAGGACCCCCTCTGCTTCACTGAAAAATCTCAAAAGATTTCGCAAGATTGTAAACTCAAAGATGGCTGGGCTCGGTGCCTGCTGGCAGTTTTTTTTTTGGAAACTTTAATGATTTTAGCCAAGATCTAAAACTCAAAGATCGCAAGATGTTTGAAACTCAAAGATCGCCAGACTGAAAACTCAAAGGATTCGCAAGAAGATTGAAACTCAAAGTTGGCAAGTTTTTTTTTAAAACTTCAAGTTCGCAAGTTTTTTAGTTTAAAAACTCCAAAGATCGAAAGATTTGAAAAACTCAATGAATCACAAGAATTATTGAAACTCCCTAAGATTCGCAAGATTGAAACTCAAAATCGCAAGAAGAGATTGAATTCAACAAAGATCGCAAGATTTTGTGAAACCCTCAAAGGATTTTCGCCTATGATTTGTGTTGAAACTTCAAAAAGAATCGCAAATTGATTGGATGAAACTCTAAAGAATTCGCAAGATTGTAACTCAAGATCGTAAGATTTTAATACTCAAAGATAAGCTTTAAGAGATTGAAACTCAAAGATCGCCAAGATTGAAACTCAAAGATGGCAAGATGAATTTAATCAAAGACGAAAATGATTATAAACTGAAAGTCGCAAGATTTATATTGTTATAACTTCTAAGATCGCACAAGATTGAAAAAACTCAAAGATAATCGCATTATTTAAACTCAAAGTCCGCAAGGATTGTAAACTCCCCCGCCCCACAATGATCGCATGATTGTAACCTCCTCCTTCAAAAGATCGCCCAACAAATTAAAACTCAAACCCATTTTGCTAAAGAGATTTAAAACTCAAACATCGCAAAGATTGAAACTCAGATAGACTCGCAAGACTGAAAACCTCAAAGATTCGAGAGAGATTTAAACTCCATAGATGGCAAGATTGAAACTCAAAGGATCGCCCCAAGTTTTTTTAAAACTAAAAAGATCGCAAGATTGAAACTCGCCAAACTCCAAAAAAAGATGGCAAGATTTCCAACTCAAAAGATCGAAGATTTTTTAAAACTCTCATAGTGGCAAGACTGAAACTCAAAAAATGATTCGCAAGATTGAAACTCAAAGATGGGCAAGATTTGAAACTCTAGTTGATTGGCAATTTTAAAAACTCAAAGATGGGGTGTAAATTTGTAACTCAAAGGAAGGGGAAAAGGGGAGGGGGGAAAAGAAAGAAATAGAACTAGGAAATGGAAAAAAGCCAGATTTGAAACTCAAAAATGCGCATGATTGAAACCTCAAAGATCTTTGAGAAGTTTGAAACTCAAAGATCCCCTCTCTGTAAGTTACTCTCGCCAGATTGATAATTCAACGATCGCACAAGATTTAAAAACTCATAGATAGCAAGTTATATATTTGATACTCCCTAAGATCGCGAAGATTGAAACTCAAAGATCGCAAGATTGAAACTCAAAGATCGCCCCAAGAATTTTTTTTTTACAAACCTCAAAGTTTCGCAAGATTTTATAAAAAAAGCTCATAGAATCGCACATGATTGGAAACTCAATGATCGCCAAGATTTGATGACTCAAAGTTTCGCAAGAATGAAATTCTAAGATCGCAAGATTGAATCTCAAAGATCGCCAGATTCGGAAACCCCCCCCCCCCACCCACCCCCCACCCCCCCACCACCCACCCCCCCCCAACCCCCCCCCACCCCCCCCCCACCCCTCCCCCAACCCCCCCCCCCCCCCCCCCCAAAAAGATAAAAATAAAAAAGATAAAGAAAGAAAAAGATCGAAAGATTGAAAACTAAAGATTGCAAATATTATTGAAACTCAAAGATTGCAGAGATATGTGAAACTTTTCAAAGATGGGCAAAGGATTTTTTAAAGTCCAAAGATCCCAATTTAGAAATCTCAAAGATTTAATAAGATCGCGCAAGATTGAAATTCAAAGATCGCAAGAATTTTTATTTTAAAACACTCAAAGATCGCAAGATTTTTTTTTATTTTTTTTCTAAAACTCATAGATCGCAAGATTGAAACTCAAAGATCGCCAAGATTGAACTCAAAAGGAATCGCCAGGACTGAAACTCAAAGATCGCAATGATTTTGAAACTCAAAGATGGCCAAGTTTGAAACTTAATGATTGCAAAGATATTAAAACTCAAAGATCGCAAGAATTGAAACACTCCAACACCACCCCAACCACAAATAATTCCAAACAACGCCCCCCCAAAAAAAGATCAATAAAGAATCTCAAAGACTGGGAAACTCATAGATCGCGAGACACTGAAACTCCATAAGATCGCAAGATTTGAAACTCAAAGGATGGCAAGATTTTTTTTTTTTTTTATTTTTTTTTTTTTTATTTAAAAACTCTATAGATAGATGGCAAGGATAGATTGAAACTCCACAAAGATTAGCAATATTGAAAACTCAAACATACCGCGAGATTTGAATAAAAAGAAAACACTAAAGCATGGCAAGATTGAAAACTCAAAAGATCGCAGCTTTAAATCTCAAAGATCACAATAGTAAAAAACTCAAAGATCCCGCAAGATTGAAACTCATAGTTCGAAAGATTGAAATCAAGGATGGCAAGATTGAAAACTTCAAAGATCACAAAAAAATAATAAAAACTCAATGATCGACAAGATTTTTTTTTTTTTTTTTAAAACTTTCAAAGTTTTGCAAGAGTGAAACGCAAAGAATAGCAAGGAGAAGATAATTGTATTTTTGAGGATGAAACTCTAAAAGATCGCAGGACTGAAAACTCAAAGATTCGCAAGAGGATTAGTAACTCAAAGATGGCCAAGTTTTTTTGAAAAATTAATGATTGCAAGAATTTTAAAACCTTCAAAGATCGCAAGATTTTTGAAAATCCAAAGATCGCAAGACTGAAACTCAAGATCGCAAGATTTGAAACTCAAAGATGGCAAGATTAAAACTCATAGATCGCGCAACGCCAAGTCCCACACCCCCCACAAGGTTTTTGTTTTTTTTTTTTAAAACTCAAAGATCGAAAGATTGAATACTCAAAGATCACAAGATTGGAAAACTCTCCCCAAAGAACCCCTCTCCAAAGATCGCAAGATTGAAACTCAAAAAGATCGCAAGATTGAAATTCCCCCCCCCCCCCAAAGATCGCTAAGATTGAAAAAATCAAAGATCGCTATGATTGAAACTCAAAGATCGCAAAATTGAAACTCAAGATCGCATGATTGTTTTTGTGTTAACTCCCAAAGATCGTTGTTAAGAATTTTTAAACCTCAAAGATAGCCAAGATTGTTGTGATGAAAACTCAATGATTCGCCAAGATTGAAACTCTCAAAGATGGCAAGATTTGGAAACTCAAAGATCGAATGGATTAATAACTGAAAGATCGCAAGATTATAAACCTCTAAGAATCGCACACAAGATTGATGAAAAACTCAAAGGGATCAGCGATGATTTTTTTTAATTAAACTCAATGATCGCAAGATTGTGTTTTTTTGTTGAAACTCTAAGATCGCAAAGGATTGTCTAACTCAAAGATCGCAAAATTAAAACTTCAAAGATTCCCGCAAGATTTAATTTAAAAACCTAAAAATCGCCAAAGATTTGAAACCTAAATGGATAGCCAAAAAAAGAAAGACTGAAACTCAAATGATCGAGAGTTAGATTTTAACTCATAGATGAGCAAGATTTGAAACTCAAAGATCGCAAGTTCTAAAACTAAAAGATGCAAGATTTGAAAACTCAAAGATGGGCAAGATGAAGATTACAACTCAAAGATCGAATAGAATTTAAACTCATTAGATGGCAAGACTCTGAAAACTCAAAAGATAGTTCGCAAGATTTGATTTGATAACTCAAAGATGGCAAGATTTTGTGGAACTCTAAGATGGCAAATTTTTAAAACTTCAAAGATGGGGGTAAAATTGAAACTCTCAAAGAAAAGCAAAGATTTTATTGAAACTCAAAAAATCCGCATTGATTGAAACTCAAAGATCTTAAGATTGAATAAACGTCTAAGATCGCAGATTGAAAAAAAAAATTCAAAGATCGCAAGATTAAAACTCCAAAGATAGCAAGAATTTGATACAAACCCTAGCGAAAGAGAAAAAAGTATAAGAAATAAGAAAATCCAAAAAAACACGAAAAAACAAAAAATATCCTCAAGATCGCAAGATTGAAAAAAACTCAAAGATGGCAAGATTTTGGAAACCTCAATGGATCGTCGCAAACGTTTTTATTTTTTTAAATTATAATTAATAAAAACTTTTCAAACAAGATCGGCAAAGATTAAACTCATAGATCCGCATTAGATTGAGATTTGAGAATATCCTTCGACTCAAAGACTTCGCTCGCAAGATTGATATTTGTTATTCAACTCATAAAAAGATCGCAAGAATGAAATTCAAAGATCGCAAGATTGAAGGAAACTTTTTAAAGATCGCACACAGACCAACTCACCCGCCCAGCAGCACGCCCATGAATTTGAAACTCAAAGATCGCAAGTTGAAAAACTTTTTTAATTATTTAAAAGAGATTGCATAATATTGAAACTCAAAGATTGCCAAGATTTTTTGAAACTCAAAGATGGGCGAAGAATTTTTTAAAAGAGTCAAAGATCCCAATTTTGATGAAAATACTCAAAGATCGCAAAAGAATTGAAAAATTCAAGAAGATTCGCAAGATGTAAAACTCAAAGACCTCGCAAGATTTTAAAACTCATAGATCGCAAGTAAGATTGATGAGACTCAAAGATCGCTATCAAGAGCACAAGATAGATTGAAACTCAAAGATCGCAGGACTGAAACTCAAAGATCGCAAGATTGAAACTCAAAGATGGCAAGTTTGAAACTTAATGATTGCAAGATTAAAACTCAAAGATCGCAAGATTGAAACTCAAAGATCTCAAGACTGAAACTCAAAGATCGCGAGACTGAAACTCAAAGATCGCAAGATTGAAACTCAAAGATGGCAAGATTAAAACTCATAGATGGCAAGATTGAAACTCAAAGATAGCAAGTTTAAAACTCATAGATCGCAAGATTGAAACTCAAAGATCACAAGATTGAATCTCAAAGATCGCAAGATTGAAACTCAAAGATCGCAAGATTGAAACTCAAAGATCGCAAGATTGAAACTCAAAGATCGCATGATTGAAACTCAAAGATCGCAAGATTGAAACTCAAAGATTGCAAGATTGTAACTCAAAGATCGCAAGAATTAAACTCAAAGATAGCAAGATTGAAACTCAAAGATCGCAAGATTGAAACTCAAAGATGGCAAGATTGAAACTCAAAGATCGAAAGATTAAAACTGAAAGATCGCAAGATTATAACTCTAAGATCGCAAGATTGAAACTTAAAGATCCCATGATTTAAACTCAAAGATCGCAAGATTGAAACTCAAAGATCGCAAGATTGTAACTCAAAGATCGCAAAATTAAAACTCAAAGATCGCAATATTAAAACTCAAAGATCGCAAGATTGAAACTCAATGATCGCAAGACTGAAACTCAAAGATCGAGAGATTTAAACTCATAGATGGCAAGATTGAAACTCAAAGAACGCAAGTTTGAAACTAAAAGATCGCAAGATTGAAACTCAAAGTTGGCAAGATTACAACTCAAAGATCGCAAGATTTAAACTCATAGATGGCAAGACTGAAACTCAAAGATCGCAAGATTGAAACTCAAAGATGGCAAGATTGAAACTCTAAGATGGCAATTTTAAAACTCAAAGATGGGTAAATTGAAACTCAAAGAAAGCAAGATTGAAACTCAAAAATCGCATGATTGAAACTCAAAGATCTTAAGATTGAACCACAAAGATCGCAAGATTGAAATTCAAAGATCGCAAGATTGAAACTCAAAGATAGCAAGATTGAAACTCAAAGATCGCAAGATTGAAACTCAAAGATGGCAAGATTGAAACTCAAAGATGGCAAGATTGAAACTCAAAGATCGAAAGATTAAAACTGAAAGATCGCAAGATTATAACTCTAAGATCGCAAGATTGAAACTCAAAGATCGCATGATTTAAACTCAAAGATCGCAAGATTGAAACTCAAAGATCGCAAGATTGTAACTCAAAGATCGCAAAATTAAAACTCAAAGATCGCAAGATTAAAACTCAAACATCGCAAGATTGAAACTCAATGATCGCAAGACTGAAACTCAAAGATCGAGAGATTTAAACTCATAGATGGCAAGATTGAAACTCAAAGATCGCAAGTTTGAAACTAAAAGATCGCAAGATTGAAACTCAAAGATGGCAAGATTACAACTCAAAGATCGCAAGATTTAAACTCATAGATGGCAAGACTGAAACTCAAAGATCGCAAGATTGAAACTCAAAGATGGCAAGATTGAAACTCTAAGATGGCAATTTTAAAACTCAAAGATGGGTAAATTGAAACTCAAAGAAAGCAAGATTGAAACTCAAAAATCGCATGATTGAAACTCAAAGATCTTAAGATTGAAACTCAAAGATCGCAAGATTGAAATTCAAAGATCGCAAGATTAAAACTCAAAGATAGCAAGATTGAAACTCAAAGATCGCAAGATTGAAACTCAAAGATGGCAAGATTGAAACTCAAAGATCGCAAGATTAAAACTCAAAGATCGCAAGATTAAAACTCATAGATCGCAAGATTGAAACTCAAAGATCGCAAGATTGAAACTCAAAGATCGCAAGAATGAAATTCAAAGATCGCAAGATTGAAACTCAAAGATCGCCAGATTGAAACTCAAAGATCGCAAGATTGAAACTTAAAGATTGCAATATTGAAACTCAAAGATTGCAAGATTGAAACTCAAAGATGGCAAGATTTTAAGTCAAAGATCCCAATTTTGAAACTCAAAGATCGCAAGATTGAAATTCAAAGATCGCAAGATTAAAACTCAAAGATCGCAAGATTAAAACTCATAGATCGCAAGATTGAAACTCAAAGATCGCAAGATTGAAACTCAAAGATCGCAGGACTGAAACTCAAAGATCGCAAGATTGAAACTCAAAGATGGCAAGTTTGAAACTTAATGATTGCAAGATTAAAACTCAAAGATCGCAAGATTGAAACTCAAAGATCTCAAGACTGAAACTCAAAGATCGCGAGACTGAAACTCAAAGATCGCAAGATTGAAACTCAAAGATGGCAAGATTAAAACTCATAGATGGCAAGATTGAAACTCAAAGATAGCAAGTTTAAAACTCATAGATCGCAAGATTGAAACTCAAAGATCACAAGATTGAATCTCAAAGATCGCAAGATTGAAACTCAAAGATCGCAAGATTGAAACTCAAAGATCGCAAGATTGAAACTCAAAGATCGCATGATTGAAACTCAAAGATCGCAAGATTGAAACTCAAAGATTGCAAGATTGTAACTCAAAGGTCGCAAGAATTAAACTCAAAGATAGCAAGATTGAAACTCAAAGATCGCAAGATTGAAACTCAAAGATGGCAAGATTGAAACTCAAAGATCGAAAGATTAAAACTGAAAGATCGCAAGATTATAACTCTAAGATCGCAAGATTGAAACTCAAAGATCCCATGATTTAAACTCAAAGATCGCAAGATTGAAACTCAAAGATCGCAAGATTGTAACTCAAAGATCGCAAAATTAAAACTCAAAGATCGCAATATTAAAACTCAAAGATCGCAAGATTGAAACTCAATGATCGCAAGACTGAAACTCAAAGATCGAGAGATTTAAACTCATAGATGGCAAGATTGAAACTCAAAGAACGCAAGTTTGAAACTAAAAGATCGCAAGATTGAAACTCAAAGTTGGCAAGATTACAACTCAAAGATCGCAAGATTTAAACTCATAGATGGCAAGACTGAAACTCAAAGATCGCAAGATTGAAAATCAAAGATGGCAAGATTGAAACTCTAAGATGGCAATTTTAAAACTCAAAGATGGGTAAATTGAAACTCAAAGAAAGCAAGATTGAAACTCAAAGATCGCAGGACTGAAACTCAAAGATCGCAAGATTGAAACTCAAAGATGGCAAGTTTGAAACTTAATGATTGCAAGATTAAAACTCAAAGATCGCAAGATTGAAACTCAAAGATCTCAAGACTGAAACTCAAAGATCGCGAGACTGAAACTCAAAGATCGCAAGATTGAAACTCAAAGATGGCAAGATTAAAACTCATAGATGGCAAGATTGAAACTCAAAGATAGCAAGTTTAAAACTCATAGATCGCAAGATTGAAACTCAAAGATCACAAGATTGAATCTCAAAGATCGCAAGATTGAAACTCAAAGATCGCAAGATTGAAACTCAAAGATCGCAAGATTGAAACTCAAAGATCGCATGATTGAAACTCAAAGATCGCAAGATTGAAACTCAAAGATTGCAAGATTGTAACTCAAAGATCGCAAGAATTAAACTCAAAGATAGCAAGATTGAAACTCAAAGATCGCAAGATTGAAACTCAAAGATGGCAAGATTGAAACTCAAAGATCGAAAGATTAAAACTGAAAGATCGCAAGATTATAACTCTAAGATCGCAAGATTGAAACTCAAAGATCCCATGATTTAAACTCAAAGATCGCAAGATTGAAACTCAAAGATCGCAAGATTGTAACTCAAAGATCGCAAAATTAAAACTCAAAGATCGCAATATTAAAACTCAAAGATCGCAAGATTGAAACTCAATGATCGCAAGACTGAAACTCAAAGATCGAGAGATTTAAACTCATAGATGGCAAGATTGAAACTCAAAGAACGCAAGTTTGAAACTAAAAGATCGCAAGATTGAAACTCAAAGTTGGCAAGATTACAACTCAAAGATCGCAAGATTTAAACTCATAGATGGCAAGACTGAAACTCAAAGATCGCAAGATTGAAACTCAAAGATGGCAAGATTGAAACTCTAAGATGGCAATTTTAAAACTCAAAGATGGGTAAATTGAAACTCAAAGAAAGCAAGATTGAAACTCAAAAATCGCATGATTGAAACTCAAAGATCTTAAGATTGAACCACAAAGATCGCAAGATTGAAATTCAAAGATCGCAAGATTGAAACTCAAAGATAGCAAGATTGAAACTCAAAGATCGCAAGATTGAAACTCAAAGATGGCAAGATTGAAACTCAAAGATGGCAAGATTGAAACTCAAAGATCGAAAGATTAAAACTGAAAGATCGCAAGATTATAACTCTAAGATCGCAAGATTGAAACTCAAAGATCGCATGATTTAAACTCAAAGATCGCAAGATTGAAACTCAAAGATCGCAAGATTGTAACTCAAAGATCGCAAAATTAAAACTCAAAGATCGCAAGATTAAAACTCAAACATCGCAAGATTGAAACTCAATGATCGCAAGACTGAAACTCAAAGATCGAGAGATTTAAACTCATAGATGGCAAGATTGAAACTCAAAGATCGCAAGTTTGAAACTAAAAGATCGCAAGATTGAAACTCAAAGATGGCAAGATTACAACTCAAAGATCGCAAGATTTAAACTCAAAGATGGCAAGACTGAAACTCAAAGATCGCAAGATTGAAACTCAAAGATGGCAAGATTGAAACTCTAAGATGGCAATTTTAAAACTCAAAGATGGGTAAATTGAAACTCAAAGAAAGCAAGATTGAAACTCAAAAATCGCATGATTGAAACTCAAAGATCTTAAGATTGAAACTCAAAGATCGCAAGATTGAAATTCAAAGATCGCAAGATTAAAACTCAAAGATAGCAAGATTGAAACTCAAAGATCGCAAGATTGAAACTCAAAGATGGCAAGATTGAAACTCAAAGATCGCAAGATTAAAACTCAAAGATCGCAAGATTAAAACTCATAGATCGCAAGATTGAAACTCAAAGATCGCAAGATTGAAACTCAAAGATCGCAAGAATGAAATTCAAAGATCGCAAGATTGAAACTCAAAGATCGCCAGATTGAAACTCAAAGATCGCAAGATTGAAACTTAAAGATTGCAATATTGAAACTCAAAGATTGCAAGATTGAAACTCAAAGATGGCAAGATTTTAAGTCAAAGATCCCAATTTTGAAACTCAAAGATCGCAAGATTGAAATTCAAAGATCGCAAGATTAAAACTCAAAGATCGCAAGATTAAAACTCATAGATCGCAAGATTGAAACTCAAAGATCGCAAGATTGAAACTCAAAGATCGCAGGACTGAAACTCAAAGATCGCAAGATTGAAACTCAAAGATGGCAAGTTTGAAACTTAATGATTGCAAGATTAAAACTCAAAGATCGCAAGATTGAAACTCAAAGATCTCAAGACTGAAACTCAAAGATCGCGAGACTGAAACTCAAAGATCGCAAGATTGAAACTCAAAGATGGCAAGATTAAAACTCATAGATGGCAAGATTGAAACTCAAAGATAGCAAGTTTAAAACTCATAGATCGCAAGATTGAAACTCAAAGATCACAAGATTGAATCTCAAAGATCGCAAGATTGAAACTCAAAGATCGCAAGATTGAAACTCAAAGATCGCAAGATTGAAACTCAAAGATCGCATGATTGAAACTCAAAGATCGCAAGATTGAAACTCAAAGTTTGCAAGATTGTAACTCAAAGATCGCAAGAATTAAACTCAAAGATAGCAAGATTGAAACTCAAAGATCGCAAGATTGAAACTCAAAGATGGCAAGATTGAAACTCAAAGATCAAAAGATTAAAACTGAAAGATCGCAAGATTATAACTCTAAGATCGCAAGATTGAAACTCAAAGATGGCAAGATTGAAACTCTAAGATGGCAATTTTAAAACTCAAAGATGGGTAAATTGAAACTCAAAGAAAGCAAGATTGAAACTCAAAAATCGCATGATTGAAACTCAAAGATCTTAAGATTGAACCACAAAGATCGCAAGATTGAAATTCAAAGATCGCAAGATTGAAACTCAAAGATAGCAAGATTGAAACTCAAAGATCGCAAGATTGAAACTCAAAGATGGCAAGATTGAAACTCAAAGATCGCAAGATTAAAACTCAAAGATCGCAAGATTAAAACTCATAGATCGCAAGATTGAAACTCAAAGATCGCAAGATTGAAACTCAAAGATCGCAAGAATGAAATTCAAAGATCGCAAGATTGAAACTCAAAGATCGCAAGATTGAAACTCAAAGATCGCAAGATTGAAACTTAAAGATTGCAATATTGAAACTCAAAGATTGCAAGATTGAAACTCAAAGATGGCAAGATTGAAACTTATCGATCGAAAGATTGAAACTCAAGGATGGCAAGAATGAAACTCAAAGATCACAAGATTAAAAGTCAAAGATCGCAAGATTGAAACTCAAAGATCGCAAGAGTGAAACTCAAAGATCGCAAGATTGAAACTCAAAGATCGCAGGACTGAAACTCAAAGATCGCAAGATTGAAATTTAAAGATGGCAAGTTTGAAACTCAATGATCGTAAGATTAAAACTCAAAGATCGCTAGATTAAAAATCAAAGATCGCAAGACTGAAAATCAAAGATCGCAAGATTGATACTCAAAGATGGCAGGATTAAAACTCAAAGATCAAAAGATTTAAACTCATAGATGGCAAGATTAAAACTCAAAGATCGCAAGTTTGAAACTCAAAGATCGCAAGATTGAAACTCAAAGATCACAAGATTGAAACTCAAAGATCGCAAGATTGAAACTCAAAGATCGCAAGATTGAAACTCAAAGATCGCATGATTGAAACTCAAAGATCGCAAGATTGAAACTCAAAGATCGCAAGATTGTAACTTAAAGATCGCAAGAATTAAACTCAAAGATAGCAAGATTTAATCTCAAAGATCGCAAGATTGAAACTCAAAGATGGCAAGATTGAAACTCAAAGATCGCAAGATTAAAACTCAAAGATCGCAAGATTATAACTAAAAGATCGCAAGATTTAAACTCATAGATGGCAAGAATGAAACTCAAAGATCGCAAGATAGAAACTCAAAGATCGCAAGATTGAAACTCAAAGATCGCAAGTATGAAACTAAAAGATCGCATGATTGAAACTCAAAGATCGCAAGATTGAAACTCAAAGATCGTAAGATTATAACTCGAAGATCGCAAGAATTAAACTCAAAGATAGCAATATTAAAACTCAAACATCGAAAGATTGAAACTCAAAGATGGCAAGATTGAAACTCAAAGATCGCAAGATTAAATCTCAAAGATCACAAGAGTAAAACTCAAAGATCGCAAGATTGAAACTCAAAGATCGCTAGATTGAAACTCAAGGATGGCAAGAATGAAACTCAAAGATCACAAGATTAAAAGTCAAAGATCGCAAGATTGAAACTCAAAGATCGCAAGAGTGAAACTCAAAGATCGCAAGATTGAAACTCAAAGATCGCAGGACTGAAACTCAAAGATCGCAAGATTGAAACTCAAAGATCGCAAGAATTAAACTCTAAGATAGCAAGATTGAAACTCAAAGATCGCAATATTAAAACTCAAAGATCGCAAGATTGAAACTCAAATATCGCAAGATTGAAACTCAAAGATCGCATGATTGAAACTCAAAGATCGCAAGATTGAAACTCAAAAATCGCAAGATTATAACTCAAAGATCGCAAGAATTAAACTCAAAGATAGCAATATTGAAACTCAAACATCGCTAGATTGAAACACAAAGATGGCAAGATTGAAACTCAAAGATCGCAAGATTAAATCTCAAAGATCACAATAGTAAAACTCAAAGATCGCAAGATTGAAACTCATAGATCGAAAGATTGAAACTCAAGGATGGCAAGATTGAAACTCAAAGATCACAAAATAAAAACTCAAAGATCGCAAGATTTAAACTCAAAGTTTGCAAGAGTGAAACGCAAAGATCGCAAGATTGAAACTCAAAGATCGCAGGACTGAAACTTAAAGATCGCAAGATTGTAACTCAAAGATGGCAAGTTTGAAACTTAATGATTGCAAGATTAAAACTCAAAGATCGCAAGATTGAAATTCAAAGATCGCAAGACTGAAACTCAAAGATCGCAAGATTGAAACTCAAAGATGGCAAGATTAAAACTCAAAGATCGCAAGTTTAAAACTCAAAGATCGAAAGATTGAAACTCAAAGATCACAAGATTGAAACTCAAAGATCGCAAGATTGAAACTCAAAGATCGCAAGATTGAAATTCAAAGATCGCAAGATTGAAACTCAAAGATCGCATGATTGAAACTCAAAGATCGCAAATTGAAACTCAAAGATCGCAAGATTGTAACTCAAAGATCGTAAGAATTAAACTCAAAGATAGCAAGATTGAAACTCAAAGATCGCAAGATTGAAACTCAAAGATGGCAAGATTGAAACTCAAAGATCGAAAGATTAAAACTGAAAGATCGCAAGATTATAACTCTAAGATCGCAAGATTGAAACTCAAAGATCGCATGATTTAAACTCAAAGATCGCAAGATTGAAACTCAAAGATCGCAAGATTGTAACTCAAAGATCGCAAAATTAAAACTCAAAGATCGCAAGATTAAAACTCAAACATCGCAAGATTGAAACTCAATGATCGCAAGACTGAAACTCAAAGATCGAGAGATTTAAACTCATAGATGGCAAGATTGAAACTCAAAGATCGCAAGTTTGAAACTAAAAGATCGCAAGATTGAAACTCAAAGATGGCAAGATTACAACTCAAAGATCGCAAGATTTAAACTCATAGATGGCAAGACTGAAACTCAAAGATCGCAAGATTGAAACTCAAAGATGGCAAGATTGAAACTCTAAGATGGCAATTTTAAAACTCAAAGATGGGTAAATTTGTAAGGTTGCTACATGAGGAGTAGTTTTTTTTTTTTTTTGTTTTAAAAGAATAATTTACGAAGAGTAGTTCAAGTGGACAGAGAATTAGGGCATTTGAAATTCCCGCGTCTGCCGCCTACTACACTTACACACCGCTTGGAGGCGCCAGGCCGGCAAGAACAAAACCAGCCGCCCACACCCGCAGAGCCAGTTCGACTCGAGTGTTAGCGGCGAAACCATTTCGACGAGGTAAGTGGGCCTGCCTCGACATATTACAGCTTGCCACTTCTGCTAGCTTTGTGCATTAGCTTGTTGAAGCCACTCATATAGTAGCTTGTTTTAATCCTTGCATGTGAGAGGAGAAGTTTAAGTTATCAGAGACGAGTTAATTGGGGTTTAGTAGTTACTGCTGTAAAAAGCGGTCCTGACCCATCTATCGTTATCATTAGTTTTATTTGTTACATTCTGCAAGTAGAAGTTTTATTTTTTATTTTGAATCATTTCATTCACGAGGCGAGTGGCCCGAGTACTTTTTCGATTTATATTACGTAGGTTCCCTTTTTGGCTTTGAACTGCCGTGAAAGGCGGGACAGCCCAAGCGTAGGTAGGTTACGTAGGTTCCCTTTTTGGCTTTGAACTGCCGTGAAAGGCGGGACAGCCCAAGCGTAGGTAGGTTACGTAGGTTCCCTTTTGGCTTTGAACTGCCGTGAAAGGCGGGACAGCCCAAGCGTAGGTAGGTTACGTAGGTTCCCTTTTGGCTTTGAACTGCCGTGAAAGGCGGGACAGCCCAAGCGTAGGTAGGTTACGTAGGTTCCCTTTTTGGCTTTGAACTGCCGTGAAAGGCGGGACAGCCCAAGCGTAGGTAGGTTACGTAGGTTCCCTTTTGGCTTCGAACTGCCGTGAAAGGCGGGACAGCCCAAGCGTAGGTAGGTTACGTAGGTCCCCTTTTGGCTTCGAACTGCCGTGAAAGGCGGGACAGCCCAAGCGTAGGTAGGTTACGTAGGTTCCCTTTTGGCTTTGAACTGCCGTGAAAGGCGGGACAGCCCAAGCGTAGGTAGGTTACGTAGGTTCCCTTTTTGGCTTTGAACTGCCGTGAAAGGCGGGACAGCCCCAGGCGTAGGTGGGTTCCGTAGGCACCTTTTTTTTTCTTTGGACTGCCGTGAAAGGCGGGACTTGGGGGTTTTAGGACATTAGGACACAGTATCGACGTTTCCAGCATCATATATCCTCCGCACACGGTCCCAACCTACCCCGAGGCGAGAGGTGATGATGAGTGGTGGTCTTGTACCACGTGAATGATCTTTTGAGATCAAACGTACTGAGCCGTTCGCCTCGACTCCATTCCTTAACTCCGACCCCTGGAATTATACCCAGCCCGCTGCAACTATCCTAGCTGGCAAACGTGCGAAATATTTAGACGACATCGAACGTAAACAAAAAAACGTACCTTACAAATGGCGCCCGAACAGGGACGAGTTTAATGTCATCGAAGACGAGTTACGTTATTTCCCATAAAAATAAGGACGGTCAGTTTGTTGCTGACTAACGAGGGGATTATAAGTTACATCCCAATTCGAGTCCACGAGAATCATAGATCACGATCATTTTGGTCTAGTCGAAGGAGAGAGCAATTTAGATTGCGAAAGCTTTTGTCTGTTCTGACTTTATTATTTCGAGATGCTGAGACCAATTAGTTTCTGGAGAATTCTTAGCTACTTTTGTAGTCGAATGTACGTATTGCCGAAGGGTGGATCCCAGAATACGAAAGAAACGCCAATCCAGAAAGGGGATGTGAATAAACCTGGCGTGACTACGGATAGCAAGGTGTTGGAAACCGAGAGAGGAGTGTCTGAACGAGGAGGATCAGATCAACAAACGAAACCTGCTGAGCAGCGACCCAGTGTCCCCAGGTTAACAGTAGGAACTGTCACGGACCCTTCAATTCCGTCACCTACCGAACTAGATCCATTGGTAGGATGGGTCTATCGTTTGACCAAAGCCCAGTTAATAGCTGATATGTCCAAGTACCGTTTGGACTGTGAAGGGAAAACATTAGATCAACTGAGAAGAGAATTCGTTAAATTTATCCGCCTAAATTCAGACCTGTTGGAAGGTGCTACAGGTGGAGTGGTGACGTCTAATCTAGAAGAAACGAAACGCCTTAGCGAGGGAGGATACTTGGATAAAACTAGACTAGAGTCAAGTTTTCGAGAAATATTAGATATGCATCCCGAGGCGAGTGACGACGACGTTAGAATGCAGCTTATAGCTTTGAAGATGCGGACGCAAAAAAAGAAGAACACAGGGAGTGAACGAGCCCATTCGTTCGTTTGTGGTAGCGCTCAGCACACTAATGCGAAGAAGAGGCAGAATGTCCCCATCAGAACAATTAGATCGCCTGTATGCCAACATGCATCCCAAATACAAATTAATCGTAAAACGTGGAGATGTTGAAACCATTAATGGATTAGTCAATATGGCCGAGCACTATGAGATGTATACCCGAGAGACGAACTTATATCGTCCTCCTCCCTCACCGGCTCAATCTTTGGTACCGGAAACAGCATTCCACAGCAGGGATCGACGAAATAAAATGTATGATGCCACCCCGGTGAACGACGTCAAGGCTCGTAACCCCATCCACATTAACGCCCGAGAGGATCTGGAGACAACGCAGAACCCACGGCAAGGACATCGTCAGCACCCAGTTAGCCATGAGCAAGAATCGTGTATAGACCCGATGGGACAAAAGAAAATGGAACCGAGGAAATTCACACAGCGGTCTGGTCCAGCTCCGGAGTCGAAAACAAGAACTGGAGGTCCGAATCCAATTGAAGACTTTGTGTGCTGGAATTGTGAAAGGAGAGGTCACTTATTTCGAAATTGCCGACTACCCAAGTCACTAAGATGTTATTTTTGTAAGAAACCGAGTGTCAAAACGACAGATTGTTCATGCAGTGCGGGAAACGAGAAGTGGACTCAGAGAGGAGGAGGTCACCTGAGATCCATGAGACCAAACGAACGACCTCCGAAGAATGGGCAAAGTGGGTTGAATATGTAGGCCAGTTTACCAAGAACTGCGAGGCTGTTGCCAAAGGTGAGGATACCAGTAGTGGCAGACCAGGCACTCTGGCACAGTGAATAAATTACACGCTCTGTTGAGCATGACCCAGAAGTGACGTCATAATCAGCCAACCATGAAGTGACGTCATAATCAGCCAACCATGAAGTGACGTCATACCTATGACGTCATTGTTTTCAAGGTCATTTGAAAGTTTTAAAAAAAAATCTAATTAATTTTTATTATTAATAATAAAAATTATTAATAATAAAAATTAATTAGATTTTTTTTATTTTTTTATTTTATTTTTTATTGAAAATGTTATTTACTTTTT
>JAQJVL010008783.1:0-18420 GCA_035578905.1 Stictocephala bisonia
ATCAGTTTGTTGAGGAACGTATCAATGACGTTAGGACCTGTATACACTACTGGTGGTTTTATAGCTTTTCCATCATTGTCAATAATGACGTAGCAAAAGCCTGATGGAATGTGCTTTGATACGTTTGTGGTGTGGGATGTTCCTGGATCATTCAAAGATGTTGTTATAGGTACAATGTAGGATTCAAAATCACAATATATTGTAAAGGGGACTTTATGACATAGTGTGTAGTTTGAAAAGTACATCAACTTGTCATTCTCAGTAGGAAGTCTGGTCTTTTGAACACCATGAGGAGTACATAAGGGTTCATGCTCAGTTAACAGCTCATTTGATGAAAAGCGGTGGAGGCAATAATTACAGTAGTATGAAGCTGGGTTGTGTTTAGTCAGATGTGAGAGAAGGTGGGACATGTTGGTAATCAAACAATAGTGTTGCTTACCTTCTGTATTTGATAGAAGTAAAAGATTAACATGTGTCTCCCTATTTTTCTCCTTTGTTATTCTAGTTGGATATAGCTCACCATTATCATAAGCAAAGATATTGATAGAAATTGTTTGGTTGAGCTTCTCAAACTTATCGATTTGTGTTAGATCAAAGACTGGATAATTGATGCCTGTCATATTGATTTCATGCTCAAATTGTTTGAAATAATTTACTCTGTTGTTTTGATGTGTATCTGGATGAATTTGTGCCAAGACTGACCACATAAAACATTTTTGATCTTTATTCTTAATATTTACAACTCCTTTGCTAGGATGAGCAAGACTTTTAGGTGTTGGTATGTATGTTGATCTACAGATTTCCCCAGGAGTACAGTTTGGTACGTGTTTTTGTAACAATTCTTTAGTTGGAAATGACTGAATACAATAGTTGCAAAAGTGTACTGTCTTGTGTTTTTTGGTTGGACGTGGTAAAATCTTGGAAAGGTCAGATATCAAGCAGTAATGTGTGTTCTCTTCTTCATTCAATATCAACAAGTTAACGTGCTTGCGATTTTTCAGTGTAGTCGCTCTTATGACATGTATTTCCTCATCTTCGTACCCAAAAACATTTATAGACAGAGATGGATTATTTTCTTCAAAGATATCTAAATCTGTAATCTTAACTGGGTATTCAATGCCTGACATGTTGATTTCCTGCTCAAAATGTTTGTAGTACTGCACTCTGTAATGTTTACTCCCGTCATGACCGTGTAGTGCACACAAAACAGATCAAAGAAAACATTTATCGTCCGTGTTTTTAATATTAATTATTCCTTTAGTAGCTGCCAAACTTTTAGGGGTGGGTATGTAAGAAGCTGCTACAAGGGGTTGGTATTTTACTATACATAAGTCTATCTGTTCAACATTGTTTAGTTGCCAACCACTTCCGTCTCTGATATACTTCGTCATACTCTCCAGTATCTTGTCGAGGGCTTCCATAAATTGCTTATCTAGATCATCAGAAGACAACAAAGCCCTAGTTTTACCGTGGAAGGTAGGTGATGAGTAAATTTCAGAATTGTTTATAGTTTTGAAAAAGATTACACGAACAGCAATGTACCATTTAAGGCTTCTCATTTTACCCAATTGGGACCTAATTTCGTCGAGAATATTGTTTTTCTTATCAGAGAGCACTCAAAACATCATTGTAATCGGTGGAATACTTTTTACATACTTTTTTGTATGAGACATTTAAAAGATTACCATTTAGAGAACTAGTGGTAGTCATCTTAACAGAACTTATGTAATGCTGACACAAAGACAGGCAAAATACAAATGATATTTTTTTAAAAGGTGTCCTATATATATATATACGTTTAAGAGAACGGTAGCTTGATGAAAAGTACTACGTTAACCAAGTAAACACTTAACAATCAAAAGTTAATTTTTTTAACTAACTTGTCACTTTAACAGTCAAATAAAAGATTTTTTGTCAAAAGGTTGAGTATAAGTACCGGCTGTATAAATAAAGAGAACGGAAACTTAACGAAAAGTACTACGTTAACCAAATTCTCTACTACTAATGGAAAATTCTCGATATCCTATCACTTTAACAGTCAAATAAAGACTAACATTTTTTATCTAAGTACTGTATATAAGTAATCTTGTGGAAAACCGTAAAGAGAACGGTAGCTTAATGAAAAGTCTTAATTTGTAACAATATGCTATCACCTAATCGCTATGTTAATAGATTAGATAACAATAACAAGTTGACACGAACCTCTAAAAGCAAAAATAAACTGCAGGCTAATAACACAAAAAATATGACTATTAAAATATACAAGAGTGCAATATAACAAAACAAGTTACGACTTTAAATGTTAAATCAATTTATATCTGACTCTAACGTACTGTTATAAAATACCGGTATGATAACGCACAATGGTAAGGATTTATAATACACAACTGACTTATATTTCGAAATAAACTCGTTGAAACTAAAAAGTATTGAAATCAGATTCTTAGAAGCAATTAAAAAAACTTTATTCAATGTAAACCAAGTGTATGTTACTAATGGCTTGGAAAAATTTATTAATTTAATACCAAAAACAAAATGTATGCAAATACAATTGAAACGTAATATAGTAACTATAAAGATAGAAATAATATTTACTTAAAGAAGTTATGTAAAGTATTGTAAAAGTACAACAAAATACCGTAGACTCAACAGAAAGTATATGTAATAATTTACTATGGTCAATTATTCAGGATAGTACTTACCACCTGAATGTCTGAACAAAGAAAGAAGAGTTTCCGGTGTGAGCCCTTTATATAGTAATTGGAACACTAGCGCTAATAGCCAATGATAGGAAATGCAGTGTTGACCTTGAACGGGTGTACGTTGTTGCAACGTGCAACGATTGCATCATCTTCATTGAAAACTCGTTTAATAAAGCATTGTAAGCATTTACACGAGATGTAAAAAAGACAATAGGTAATTTATTTTAATATGAGGAATATTGTGATTTTTATTTTGTAGAACATCAGTTTCCAAGTTAATTTCATGTAAGTGCTATGATATTCATTAATTATTTGTGGCTTTATCAGTGTACTTGTACAGTTTTTCATTCTACTGTAACCTGTGTTTTTATCAAACTTTGGAGGACAAGCGTCGAGATATGCGACTAGGCTAGATTTTTAGCCTGTTAGCACATTTTAGAGATTCACCTTTAGGTTAAATATTTTATGTTTGCCAGGCAAAGTCCGCTAAAATGCTGTTAGGCTGCGTATTTGTAACGCCCCCACAGCCTGGGACGATATCTGGGTCCTAGCCGGGCTTATTGCTTGATACGGTCACTTTTCATTTTTAGGCCGAAAATTATTCGCGGTGAACGAAATGTGTGATTTTACGCAACAATTTACGTTCAAGCCAAATTTTCACGTTTCTTGGTCAAACAGACCGTTTTGGACAAAGGTTCTATGTATTACGTATGATAATTGAATGCCTACATTGGAAATGGTTTAAAACGTTTATAAGGAGATATTTTATTTAGTGAGGGGCAAATAAAGTACCGTGTGATTAGTCTTGAATCGTCTTTATAAACTATAATAAAAAAATGAAGCTGCGAGATTATTATCAGGCCTATTACACCAACAGAAAAAGTTACAGCCTATTAGATATTATTCTACTGACTTAGTTAGCCTGCATAGTTTATTAAAAGGTAAACTTTTGCATATTATTATGAAAAAACCTTTAATGTTGTAAGCTGTTCAGGAATTAGGTATAAATTATTTCCAATAAAATTTGTAAGATACTTGAAAATCTAAGGTGGAAGTCTAAATATTAAAGATGTTTAAGTGGTTAATTGAATTAATATCTGTAGATTATTGAGTCTTCATATTTGTTTGTGATGGTCTTTAAACATTTTTGCAATTATTTTCATTTGTAATAACAAGGGGCATTCACTCATTTTATAGAAAGTTAAAATAACAAACTTGAAGCTCTGAAAACATCAAACAAAGAAGAGATGATACATGATGACCCAGTAATTCTTTTGTTTTGTGTAAGGTCAGATTTTACAATCTCTGAGGAAATGCGTATATATCACTAAACTTGACCTCTAGGGTTAACATGCAGTCCATCTGGTGCCAATTAAACAATATTGAGGTCAGCCTTGCACGAGAAATGAATGAACTGTTGGTGCACTGCGGGTTGTGAATAGTGATGGGATTACCTGCTCTTTTAGCTGAACCGCTTCCTCTCAAGACCTGTGATTTTAACCTATGATTTCGGTGATTCCGCTCTTTCAATTCTAACCGTGATTCCATCAGTGGCGGATATAGGGGGGGGGTCACAGGGGTCATGACCCCCCCCCCCAAATTTCCTTAAAACTTTTTTTCAAAATATATGATATTGTTACAATATTTTATAATTGCAATTCTACTCAATAGTAGATTTAAAATTAATATATCCACAATATCACCCCCTTGTAATCAAGGTCAAGATTGTGTTAGTGGTTCAGTATTCAGTAATCATTCGCGTGCAACTAAACTGTTGCTCTAGCTTGTTGGCTGTCTAGAGTAGTTTATAACGACTAGTGAGGGTGGCATCACAGTGGCGACTGGTGACTCATCACACAGATACAGGTGGCTGTCTGCCTCAAGGTCACACAGTAGTCAGTAGCGAGCCGGCGAGAAGGGAAGTTGACAGCCCGGTATATTTTGTGATTCCCTTTTGTTTTGCTCTGACACTCACTATCAATTTTGTATTTTTGTTTGCTATCAGTTTGTGTTTCCTTTAATTAAAGTGTGAGTGTTTTGCCAAATTTAGTATGTAGGCCACGTCTGTTGACAGTTTGACTGCGTTTTTCAAAAGGATTTACGAATATGGTAAGCAGTTTTAAGTTTTGTTATTCGATAAGAGTTAGTGAAGCCCTACGTTTTGAGATGAACAATTTTGGTCCGTGTGTGTGTGCATGGGTTTGTATGTTTGTTTACGTTATAACTCAAAAGTAATAATTGACGAATTCTGTTAAGACTTTACATTTCTTTCAATAAACCCTAGATTAACTTCTTGTCAAAATACGACTAAATTATGAAAATTTTCAGTTTTCTTTTCATAAACGCTCTTCCTGAGAGTGCGCATTGCAGGACGTGACCTTGAATTACGTCCTATAAGACCAATGTAAAGCAAAACAAGTACCTCCATTATTTCTCATAAAAAGTACGAAGTACTGCATTAATTGAAAGACTTATTGTATTATTGTATTGTGCAAAGCACCTTTTAATATTTTTTTTGTAAACAATATTTAATAATATTCCAGAAAATGTTTGTTTGAATTTTTGTGGAGGCTTCAGAATTATTAAATTGTGTTTTATTAATAAATAATAAACATGTTATTAATAAATTAATACGTTGATATTGTTGACTGGAGACTTAGTTTTAAAAGGCCATATTTACCCAATTATGTCCTTGACAATTATTTGTTTGCATAAATATACAAATAACGATATATTGTTTATTTATTGACAATAAAGCGTAAGCAAATTTGATCAAAGAGGGCTGCATTGCTAATCAAATGCATTGATATCACTTGTGTTGTTTTCAAATGTTTTTAAAACTATTATAATTTTGTTGTAGGCGTTTTTCTTTTGAAAAATATATATTATATAGCCTACTTAATTTGGGATTAAAAGGGTCTTTTCAGTAGTATATTGAAATAAATTAAACATAAATCACCCTAGGAGTTTATCAAATAAAATTTGTTAGATAGTTTTTTTTTATAAACCTCTACCTATTTTTCCAAGGGTCTTTTATTATTATTTTATTTTAATATTAAATACATAGATTGTTTAGAATAACAGGAAAATAAAAAATAAATGAAAAGAGTGGTTTTGTACAATATTTAGTTTATACAACATTTAAAAGTAACAAAATAAACCAAAATATCATGTACAAACGCCCTCTTTTTATTTTCTTCCTTTTTATTTTTATATATATATATGTCAAATACCTCTTCCTACTATTATACAGCCCAGATTATTTTTGGCTTAGTGAGAGACTTGAAATTTGGTTCTTTATAGAGGGAAGGCACCGGATAAGATGGGATTTTTCAAAAATCCAGATTTTTGAGGGGGGTCGATTTGTACTTTTATAATGAGGAAAGGGTCATTGGATCTCTGACTGTATTGTAGGGCCGTAGGGGATATTAAACAGTAAACTGCAGAATAAAATAATTTTCTATCCCCCTCCTGTCTTGCCTTTCAAATGTTAATTTTCAATTTGTTGACATGTTTCATAATGGTGCTAAAAATGATAAGATATTACGTTTTCGGCAACTCTGTTGGGTTTTGTAGGGTGATCCAGTCCCGCAACCCAGCGCATCACAGAAACGCAGTTTTCCAGCGTGCAGGAAGATTTCTTCATTTTTCTCAAAAAGACCTAAGCCTTCAATTGATGCTAACTTGGAAGACACAACCATTGATGATGGAAACACTTCGATAGAAACACGTACCGGTATTTCGGGAAGTGCCAGTAGCTCTATGGGCCCTACTGTTCTACTGGCTGCAAATGCACACGAAACAGTGGACACCTCAAACACTCAGGCCGAATATTCCAGCGACATTGGTTTTTATGTTGGTGTAACTGTAAACAGTTTGGACGATCACTCGAAGGCTGCATTGTTAGAGAAACCATGGACTCCTCCTCCAAACTACCAGTTTCCTTACAATGAAGTTACAAAAAAGGGAAAGCCTACAAAAAAATATGCCCAGAGATCCCACTTTGAAACATTTCATTGGCTAGTCCTATCACATAAAGACAGAGGGCTATACTGCAAATATTGCGTACTTTTTTCTACCGGCCTAGGAAACATCAATCACAATGTTACTCCTCTAAGAAGGCTAGTCAAAGAGCCTCTCAGAAAGTTTGACAATCTCTTGGGAGAAAAAGGTGACCTGAACGTCCATCAAAAAAATCAACACCACAAAAGTGCAGTTGAAAATGGAAAACGATTTCTGTTGTCCTATAGACAACCATCGCTAGAGGTGACCAATCAAATAAATACCCAGAGAGCCGCACAAATCGAAGAAAACAGGCAACGTTTATTGCCTATTGTAAAAACAATAATATTATGTGGACGACAAAATATACCTTTAAGAGGGCACAGAGACGATGGCAGTTTAGATGTTTCCGACGAAAATGGTCCAGTGCACAATGATGGGAATTTCAGGGAGCTTCTACGCTTCAGAGTTGACGCTGGAGATGACCATTTAAGAAAACATTTGGAAAGCGGTAAAAACAAAGCAACTTATATTAGTAAATACGCTCAAAATGAAATCATTGACTGCTGCAAGTCAGAAATTCAAAGCACGATAATGAAAAGAGTTAAAGAAGCTGAGGTGTTTTCAATAATATTTGATGAGACTACTGATATTTCAAATATATGTCAATTAAGCCTAGTATTTCGTTACGTACACAAGATTGAAAATAAGTCGACAATAAGAGAAGACTTTGTCACTTTCGCTAACGCCTATGATCTCATTAGGCCAGAAGATGTTGACAAAAGACAGTCTAACGAATCTCGGTTGACAGGAATCGCCTTGGGTCATGTAGTTGAAGACCTTGCCAAAAAGTTCGACCTAGATCTTCAATGTTGTGTGGGATTTGGTACAGACAGTTGTTCTGTGATGGTTTCGGAAACAAAGGGTGCTGTCCAAGAGCTTCAGAAAAAAGCACGCCATGCACAACGCTGTCCTTGCCATAATCACATTCTAAATAATGGGTTGGCAAGTTCGTCTAAAGTTGTGGCTTGCCGGAATTCAAGTAGTACAATGAAAAAGATAGTTTCTTTCTTAAATTCGTCACCTAAGAGACATCGTTTGGTCGTAGAAAAAATGAATTCTGCCCTTCAAAGTATCTGTGACACTCGCTGGGTTGAGAGGCATGATGGCTACCTCCAATTTCAAGGTGAGTCTATCCTTGGAATACACGAGGTTCTTGAAGAAATGACCAGTTGGGAAGATAGTAAAACATCGGCGGATGCCTTCAGCCTTCTCCAATCAATACGAAGCCCTGAGTTTTTAATCTCAGTAACAAGCCTCAGTGACGTTCTAGGAGTTACTGTCTCTTTAAGTCGTTTACTTCAAACACCTAGCCTAGACTTGCAAACGGCAACTAATGCATTCCAAGACACTCTAAGTGTCCTCCAGGATAAGAGAAATCAAGTAGATGAAGTATTTCACAATATTTTCCTGGATGTTAAGGAGATTGCTGACAAACTTGATGTTGACTTGAAGATGCCTAGGGTTGTTGGTCGCCAAACACAGCGCCAAAACTTACCAGCTCAGACTCCAGAAGAATATTATAAACTATCCATCTATATTCCTCTTCTAGACTATGTCTTGACAGACTTAAAGGATCGGCTGTCGCAAGATGTCTTGAATTTATTCAGCTTGAGAGTTGTTTTGCCCAAAGCTAGCCAATCCAGCGAAGATGTAAGCGGTCTTGAAAAAGTGGTTAAATTTTACTTTGACTTGTTGGACAATCCAAATATCAGCGCTGTTAAGCAGGAGACATTGCTGTGGACACAACGATGGAAAAGATGGGAGGAAGAAGGAGGAAAACTACCTAGAACATTGATGGAAGCATTGGATAGCTGTGATCGAGATATGTATCCAACAACTGAAAAGTTGATAAGAATACTCGCTACTCTTCCCGTCAGTGCAGCTACCGCCGAGCGAAGTTTCTCTACTCTAAGACGTCTAAAGACTTGGCTTCGAGCAAATATGGGCGAAGAAAGACTGACTGGACTGGCTCTCCTAAACGTTCACAGAGACTTTTCAATTGACCCAGAGTCCATAATACTAAGATTTTCCAAAAAGAAGAGGAGGCAAGAGTTTGTTTTGTAACCCAGCAACCTAGCTCTATAAACTAATAGTAAGCCTTATAAATAAAGTCGTCATTGTTTTGTAAAATTTGTATTTTTACTCTTTTTGTTTGGTACGCCTAATTTAATAAGACAGCTGGAAATGACTTTTTATTTTAAATCTCAATTAATAGTAAGTAATTCTAAATGTATATAAAATATTGATTAGTAGCCAAAGTAGCTGTCGTTATAATACTGCGTTCCACAACTTTTGACTTGTAAGACACAAATTTTCCGTTTTTAATTTCAGTTTAATTCTTATTAATATTATCTTTAAATTTTACCAGTGTTAGATTTTTAATTGGTATTATTTCAAAAAATAATTCTAAACGTTCTCAGAGGCCTATAAAATTGACCCATAGTCCATAATGCAATAATTATCCAAAAAGAAGAGGAGGCAAGAAGTTTTTGTAACCTAGCTGTATAAATCTAATAGTAAGTAAGCTTTGTAAATAAAGTTGTCATGGTTTTGTAAAATGTGTATTTTTACTCCTCTTTGGTACTTTACTAAGAAAACTAAAAATGATTAATTAGAATTTTCTGAAAATTTTACTTTTTTAAAATTTTTATCTTGAAAACTTTGTGTTAAAATATGGATTTATATCACTAAAATAGGTTAATTTTATGATCCTGAATTGCGTTAAAACAGTCATTTTCAAGGGTCAATTTTCAAATTTTTCCGGGGGAGGGCCCCCGGACCCCCCTCTTATGCTGGGGGGTTTACCCCCCAGACCCCCCCCACATACATCTGGCCGATGACCCCTCCCCAAATCAGGCCCTAAATCCGCCCCTGGATTCCATGTCCCTGAATATTAAGGATTGGGTCTATGCTATTTTTGGTTTACAGTGATTGATGAACGGAGTAGAATAAAACATAGATGAGCTGAATAGTTAAGATGAAATATTGAACATGTAGGGATTGTACAGATAATTTAAATCTATGCAGACTATACAAAAAACATATAGAATTTACCACACAAGCTTTGTTGACAAGTAAATTTTACAGCATACTAAATTTATTGATTATTATTTGTAATATACTATACACAATTATAAACTGAAGAAATATACGTTAGACATATATTTTATCAAATTTATATATTGGTAAATAAATAAAAAACAGGTAGTTTACTTTTTTAAATTATAGTTTTTTATTGTTTACAATAGACTTTTTTATTGCTTATCTAGACATATGACAGAATATCAGTTTGATAGAACTGCGGCTCGAAATTCGCACTTTGGACGATCTTCCACAAGTCAAAACACTTCTTGGAGTATTTTTTTTCAGGGACCGTATCCGGTACCGACGCACTGCACGCCCGGCCACTTTGTCTATATTGATTATAAAACGATGTGCGTAATTACGTCCAAAACTATTTATTTACAACCCATCCCTCCTCCCAAAAGTTTTTTTATTTTCTTTAATTTTGTATGTTAGCATGATATTGCTGATGGTAATCCACGGGGTAAAGTCCAGGTTTGTCAGGACAATCACGGCAATAAAAGATTGATCTCTTTGTGTTTCCTGGTTTGTAGCATACTCTAAATTTCTTCCTTATCCTTCCTCCGTTTCTGTCACGTTCTTAATAGCTGTGACCATGGTATTCTCGAATTCAGTTGAAATGTAAAGGACTTTTTTCTTGTCCTACCATCATTCCCTCAGCGTACTGAGCAATTGTAGCACCTCTTGGAGCTGAGATGACGACATTAAGATTACATTTTCTATTGTCCCGAAGAGTCCCAGTGCAATGCGTATCATTTGCTAGTAGTTTGGCTGCAAGGGACACACTATTATAGAAATTGTCCACTAAGAACTACATCATTAGCCCCAGAATATATCCTAATTCTAACTGTTAAACCTTCAGGTTCATTGAACCTTTACACCATACTTATGACGCTTTGCAGGTAAATACTGCCTGAACGACAGGCGACCTCTCCACAATATCATTGACTCATCGATAACTAGTTGTTTAGAAGGAAAGTATGTGAGATACATCTTATTATTAAAATAATCAACTCTGATACTTTTTCAAGGCGATCATTTGATGGTGGGTGACCTTCGGGATATACTTTTGAAAAATAAATACATATTATTATTAGGAGAAATCTATCTCGGCTCATATGGGCCCTAAAACATCACAAATAGCCAATGGACCTTCCAATAATCTTGGAGTCTATTTAGTGTTATGGTTCCTGTGTACAACAATAAAAGTTTTCAATTTGGGAACATCTAAGTCTTTCCAACGAGTGATACGTGACTGTTCACTAGTATTGGGTTTACAAAAAAGTTCAATAGCATACTTTTATTAGTTTGGCGACAAATCAAATCTAAAATTACATCGTCAAGAAGTAGTAAAAACCAATCAATTGGCCTATTATCACCTGGGGCTTGTTCTGTCCTAAAAAAGGAATGTTTCTCAAACCTTGGGTGTGGTTTGACCATGTAGGGGGGTGTCAAGCTTAATGTCACTGTCCGAACTTTCATCTGTGTCGATGTCAGTACCATCACTGGAATACTCATCTTCACTCTCACTCATACCAGCTATTATAATATAGGATATTAACACTAATAAAACACTAAAATTATATATATGGGTATTTACATAAACAAAAACTTTAAAAACAACTTAGGTACACAAATTAAGTCATAGCAAAACAATAAAACACAGTAACTCATTGGGTAGTGTTGTAACTAAACCCACGCTGTGAATGTTCCTTAGTTACAGTAATTGGTGAATTCACACAACAAAATGGGAGGTCAAATATGACATGGAACGTTGACAAAAGCTAAATATCAGACAATGTCGGGTGAATCTGACAATAAGCTGGGTCATTACCTCCACACTTTGTTTTATAAAGTTACATACATATTTTAGTGCCACTGAATTGTTCCAACAGCAGACAATTGTATTTTTATAGAGTTTTCAGTATCTAATAATTAACATTATTATATTTTATTCCTAAATAACATTTAAATATTGTACGACTTTAAAAATATCTGTAATAGAACTTCTCCCTACGATTTTTAAATACTAAATTAAATATGATTTTTCTATCTACAAAGTATAAGGCTAGCGGAAATGAGCAGCAGTCTTATAATCAGTTCGCGACAGATGCGAGAGGTCACCGGGTCATGCTGATTTTGATAGTGGCACTTTGCTCGTCTAATACCAGTACATTAAAATTTAACTTAAATTAATATACATTGTAATAAAAATAAGTAACTATAAATGTGTCTCAAAGATATTCTAACTGATTTATATATAAAAACTAGCTGTACTCGCCCGCTTCGCCGGTCATAATATTGAGTTTGATTTAGAACCTAATAGCTGAAAGAATTCGAGCATTTTTGCTTCTTAGAATAAGAATAAGAATAAGAAAATCTTTATTCACATAATAAGTTTTTTATAAAACAGTTTGCCATGTGCACAAGGCACGCTCGGCTAAAATGAAATTGAAGAATACATTTAAAATTAAACTTAGTCTTCTAGCAGTCTTACTTCACTATTTCTACATCAAAAATATAAAGGAAACACAACACTGTTAATTATTTTAAACTAAAACATGAAACATAATATATACATTACACATTTAAACATATGCCATAAATATACTAACAATGTATTAATACTATAAGATTCAATAAGCATATACAAGGTTTCTAATCTATTGTTTGAAGTAATTTTTTTAAGTTTGTCTTGTAATTAGAAAGTTTTTCATTAATATTAAGATTTTTTAAAAATTTATTAAACATTAAAGTGCATTTAAAATAACATTGGTTTCTACTAGTTTCTTTTTTGTACAGAGGAAAAATCAACATTTTATTACTGACATGCCTAGTGTACTTAATAACGTTTACATGATTAAAAATTGAACTATATTTTTTGACAAACATTAAAATTGAATATGTGTAAATACGGTTGAAATTCATGACATTAAGAAAGTTAAAAAGTTCAGCAGAGGGATGAAACTTTCCCACGCTACAAACTGTACGAATGGCATGTTTCTGTACTATAATTAGTGGTTTTAAAATATCTTTGAAAGTACCTCCCCAGTGTACAATTCCATACCTCAGGGTGGATTCAAACCAAGATAAGTACAATGTACGTAAATCAAGGGGGTACAAAAAACCTCTCATCTGGTAGAGACTATAGTTGATTTTCCGTAATTTTGTTACAAGAAATTCCAAATGAGAGTGCCACCTCAAATCAGAATCAATGAATATACCTAAATATTTAACTTTTTCACTAAAATCTATTTTTACACAAGTACACTCATAGATGCAAGCATGAGAGTGGCATTTGATATTTAATTCGTTTTTATATTTACTCACTGTTGATGGTTTGTATGAAAAGATAATTGAGCTAGATTTCTTTGTATTTATTAAAAGTCTATTTTTATTAATCCAGTTTGAAATTTTTAATAAATCTTTATTTATTTTGCTTTCTAAAATTTCAAAATTATTAGCAGAACATACTAAACTACTGTCATCTGCAAAAGCAAAAACTTTAGAGTTTAGGTTTAAAGACAGTAAATCATTCAAAAATATGACAAACAGGTTTGGTCCGAGAATTCCACCCTGAGGTACTCCAAACCTCACAGGTAACGTCTTACTGTAAACCCCATTAATCCTCACTATTTGATTTCTACCGAACAAAAAAGATTTGAACCATCTTAAGGAGTTGTTTCGGACTCCATATTTTTCTAATTTATATATTAAAAGGTCCAGATCGACGAGGTCAAACGCCTTAGTAAAGTCAAGATAAACGGCCAAAGTAGGTTTCCGCTCATCGACATTATTGACAATTTCTGTTATATGTCTCTCTAGTGCCAATTCTGTGCTTTTATTTTTTATAAAGCCATATTGATGGGGTGAAAATAGGCAATGATGAGTAAAAAAATTTACAAGTTGTACCTTTATACAGTTTTCTAGAATCTTAGATATGCTGTTTTGTAAAGAGATTGGTCTGTAATGGTTAATAAATTTTGGATCCTCAGCTTTATAAATTGGCACAACAAGAGATGTTTTTAGAAGATCAGGATATGTTGCGGTTGTAATAGACAAGTTAATAATGTGAAGTAGAGACGGCAAAAGTGTAGGGAGATTACGTTTAATAGTTAGAATAGATATGCCGTCCAGACCAACAGATCTTTTGTTGTTCATTGACCAGATAATGTTTACTAGTTCAACTGCTGATACTTCGGAAATTGCACACTCATGGTCAAAGGTCTCCATCTCTGGTCGTTCAAACATGTCCGAACCGAATGCCTGACTGATCAAATGACTCGGCATTTCTGTGAAGTGTTTGTTGAAAGCATTTGCAACGAGCCCCTCATTACCCTCTACCGAAACTTGTTTACCTTCAACAATAAAGTCTTTAGAATGTTGAACTTCTTTTCGTGTAATGGATTTGACTATTTTCCAATATTCTCGAGAATTTCCATTACTTTGTTTAATTTTATTTGAATAATAACTAAGTTTTTCTTTTTTTACAAGCAAATTGCACTCTCTAGAAAGTTGTTTATATCTTCCTTCTAATTCCGCATCCTCCTTATTAATTCTAAATATTTTAAAAAGATAATTTTTTTCATTTATTTTTTGAATTAGATAATTTGAAATCCAAGGATTTCGTTTTCTGATTTTTCTATTAGAATGTTTTATATAATAAGATTGCTCCAATGCAGAATTATAAATATTATAAAAATTTGAAAGGCACGTATTAACATTAGAAGAGTTTTTAACAGTTGACCAGTCTTGGGCTGCTAATCTTCTACTTAACAAATTATAATCTACCGTTCTTATACACTCATATTTATATGGATTAATATTTACAGATTTACAATTAATTAAAATACCTGAATGATCCGTTAAATCCAAATGTTCCAATTTACAATCAAAAACTAACTTATTACAGTCTCTTATAAAAACATGATCCAAACATCTTTCTCCCCTAGTTGGCTCGTTAACATAAGAAACAAAGCCCAGTGAAGAAAGCATTGACAAAAACGTTTCAGCTGTATTATCTTTTTCCAAAATACAATAATTTAAATCCCCAAGCAATATACTAGGTCCCGATAAATTCAGTAAAATTTGTTCAACCTCATCATGAAACTGCTGAAATCTGCAATTACAATTCCTGTAAAACCCTAAAATGTTTAAATTTTGTTTGATTTGATTTACTTGAAGTTGTAATTTTAATAAAATTCCCTCTGCATCCGTATAAAGAAAATTATTATATTCATACTTAAAACAGCTATTGACGTATATTACAAGTCCCCCGGACGCATTACTTAATCTATCTTGTATTAATAAATCATAACCAGTTATTGAAAATTTACTGATTTCGGAAGAGGTAATCCACACCTCCGACAAAACAATAATGTGAATAATCTCACTTTGAGTTGATAAAAAAACTAAAAGCTCGTCAAAGTGCTTGCGTAAGCTACGTATATTTATATGAAATATAGATAGATTATTCTTAAAACTACTCATAACCTAGAATAATTATATTTATATACTATATACATTGGCGGTGTGATGCGGAGAGTTTCAGTTCCGTGGATGCTGCTCTGTGTTCAAGGGCCCGAAGTACTCCTCCAGGTCAGACACCTTGCTGATCTTCCTGGTCTGAGTATTGTCTGATTCCCTGGCGAATATCTTGGCTCCCTTCACCCACACGTACTGGACCATCCTGGCTGTCTTGTAGCGATTAGCCTCGTAGAGCAAGTTCTTGTTGTACTGCGTAAGATGTTCATTTACGAACACTGGTGCTGCTGGAACGTTCTGCATAAAGTCTGTTGTTGCTAGTCTGACTTTTTTGCTCTTCTCTAAAACCTGATCTCTTTTTTGGCGGTTTGAAAATCTCACAATGATGGGTCTTGGTCGAGTTCCAACTTTCCCCATTCTGTGCGCTGCCTGTATGTCGTGGTTGAGGGTGATTGGTTCATCAATAGCAACTGATAATTTATTTACTAATGCAAATATATTTTCACCCTGTGACTCAGGAATCCCGTTTAGCTGAACATTTAAATTTCGGCTATACTGTTGCAGGTCTTCAACTTGCGCAGTAAGCAAGGAAAGTTTATTCTCTAGATAGTTATTTTCCTCTACTAATTGACTGTTGGATGCTTCTAACGATTTGATTTTTGCATTTGTTTGTTCAAGTTCTTTGGTAAAATCATCGATTTTATCTGAGCAAAAATTAACGGATGTTGTAAGAGTGTCTATTTCATTAGAGAATTGAGTTTTAGTTACCATATTTTTCAAATTTTCTGTTACTGTAGCTTCAAAGTCACATAATTTTTTAAAAAGAACATCAAGGGTAACATTTTCTGTTGTCTTACTTACTGCAGTTTTCTTAGAAAGTACATAATCCTGTTCAGACCCACTGTCACTTTTAACGGAAGGACTTGCACTGTTCTTGTTGCGACACAACACACACTTGTACTTGTTACGTTGTTCTCTGTTCTTTAGCCTATAAGTCTTTTCCGTAATACCAGCACAATGATAGTGAAGTGTACACTTACTTACTGAGCAAATCACAAAGTCATTATCCGGTGGTAGTGGATTGTTACAAACAGAACACAATGAATCACTCAACATGGTAAACAATGTTAGGTACAGTAGATATGTGTAAACTAAACTGGAAGTACGGGGAGACCGTGACAGCACGAACTTCCTCCTTGACTGCTAGCTCTTATATTTCTGTAGGTTTTAGTATCGATGTGTGTATTTAGTGTGTGGGAAATTTAGATTGAACAGATTTAAGTTGGTAGTGTGTGGGAATTTTAGCTCTTATGGATTTAGGTTGGCAGCCTGGTCTTGTGTGACGTTGATGACGTATGAAGAAGAAATGGAGTTGATTCAGATTTTAATCGCCATCTTGACTAAGTATTTAGTAATATTTGAAAAGTTCACTCACGACACTTTTAAGCTGTTTTGGGTGCGAATACTATAATAAACTTGGTACTACATGTACTAGGAATGTTTTAAATGTATAAGTATTGTGAAACTTGCGTTATTTTAGAAGTAAAAGGGTTTCGAAAATATGATGTGGAAACTTTAACGTTTAAAGCATAGTCTGTACGAGTCGGCACTTTGATAACTGATTTTAGAGAAAAATATAAATGTCCAGGATGAGATTTATGTCTTATAATGAAGTTTTGTACTTACAGTTTGTCTGGGTTAGCTTGTATTACCTATTGTTAAAAATAGAGCACTTAATTTTATCAAAAACCTAGAGCCTTAACGGGAGATGCACTTGGTTACACTATGTCGTCTGCAACTGAAGACGACGTATATTAGTTTTTTAGGAGGCATGTCTGCAAAACAAATAATTATTTATTTTCACGTTTCACCGCATGTTTTAATTACCGAGGAAAAAAGGTTAACACCAAATACAGATCACCTGAAAAAAACAGTTGGTACATTTTATATAATATATCGTGTACTGGCTCGGTGTAAGCGAATATGCCTGTAGGTTGTCGACACTATACGTGCCTCGAAATATTACAATTGGTATAGTGTATATATAATTAGAGTAACAAGGGGCGCATGCGTGCCCGACCAGCAGACGACGTGTACGAAGGTAGCCAACAGTCGCCGGAAGTACCCGAAGGGAAAGACCGCCATCTTGGATCCGGTTGTCATCTTTTTACATTTATTATAGTGTAAAGTCCGCCATATTGGATGAGGGAATTTTTGGCGGGAATTTTCCCACGGGGTGTGAGTTGTTGTGGGAGGGAAAGACGCCATATTGGACAAAAAAGTGAATTTTATATAGTATAACATGGAAAAAGTTAGGTTAAGACTGTATTTTATATAGTATAACAAGGGAATTTGAGGGGAAATGTGGGTAATGTGAGGGAAATTGGGTAATTTGAGGGAAATTTGAGGGTAATTTGGGAATTTGAGGGAAATTTGAGGGTTATTTGACGGTAATTTTGGGAATTTGAGGGTAATTTGTGGGAAATGTGAGGGAAATCGGGTAATTTGGGGGGAAATGGGGGGAAATGTGGGAAATGTGAGGGAAATTGGGTAATTTGAGGGGGAATTTGAGGGTAATTTGGGGGGAAATGTGGGAATTTGAGGGAAATTTGAGGGTAATTTTGGGAATTTGAGGGTAATTTGGGGAAATGTGAGGGAAATCGGGTAATTTGGGGGGGAAATGGGGGAAATGTGGGAAATGTGAGGGAAATTTGAGGGTAATTTGGGAATTTGAGGGAAATTTGAGGTT
The DNA here is from genome assembly GCA_035578905.1 of Stictocephala bisonia. Classification (NCBI taxonomy): domain Eukaryota; kingdom Metazoa; phylum Arthropoda; class Insecta; order Hemiptera; family Membracidae; genus Stictocephala; species Stictocephala bisonia. The sequence continues at coordinate 18,085 of JAQJVL010008783.1, forward strand.
AGGAAATTTGGTGGGAAATTTGAGGTTAGGAAAAGTGAGGTTAGGAAATTTGGCGGGAAATGGGCGCCGCCATCTTGGAAAAGTCACGTGACCGCTCTCGACCAATCAGAGGCCAGAAAGGTGGGTCCAAAGGTCAAAGTGGCGCAGAAATCCCCTTTTTTGACGGCATTTCGCCCATCTTTTCCCTACTGAGATACAACAAACTTTAAGGGGAACTTCACCTAATTGTCCTCATGAATAGAAATATGCACTTTACGAATTTAAAAACAGCCACCATATTCCCAAATAGTGGACAACTTAATTTTGTCTTATATAATACTAACGATTTAAATTTTG